>JBBPTK010000001.1:0-163151 GCA_038094135.1 Spongiforma cf. squarepantsii | reverse complement strand
GATAATAATTTATTGGAGATGAAAATATTCAAGATAATATGACAAATTATTAGAAAATATATGAATTATAAGATATTGTCTAACATTTTCAGAAATTATGACATATTATCTATGGGAGGTATTTCCTGATGCCGAACCTGGAAGTATGGCATCCAGGTTAGGTCCCCTGATGTCCACTGTACCTGGAACATAGCATGTCGCCCAGATCCTTGGTGTTCAAGGATTTTTTCTGCCGTCCAAGTGAGCTTGTATTCTCCATCCTCGTCCGAAAGCTGGTGGTCCAGCCTTCCTGGGAACAGATGATCGTCATTTGGACTATGAATCCTGAGGAGGGAAGCATGGAACACGGGGTGAACACCTCGTTGCTTCAATTGATCTGGAAGGAGAATTTTGAACGAATTGTTCCGGTAGTCCTCAATGACACAATAAGGGCCAATAAACTTCGGTGAGAGTTTTCTGGCGTGTCCTTTCGGCAAGGTGAGGTTCTTAGTCGAAATATAGACTAAATCGTTGATGTGGAATGGACAGAGTTGTCTCTTCCGATTCGCTGCTCGCGTTTGCTTGACCTGCGTCGCTAGGATCGTGTCATGAGCAGACATCACGGCGGCTTTCATCTTTTGAGCAAAGACCCTGACGCTCGGATATTCGTCTTTCTTGGCCCCACTCCAGAGGAAAGCGTGAGGCACCCAACCATAATTCAAGAAGAAGGGTGCATAGCCTGTTGTTTCGGATTGGGATAGGTTGATGGCGAACTCTATCGCAGGTAGCTGACTAACCCAATCCTTCTGATCAGCCGAAATAGTTGCTCGCAACATTTGACCGATCGTATGATTCGCTTGTTCAGTTGCGCTGTCTGTTTGTGGATGGTATGCGCTGGACATCTTTGTGTCGATGCCAACAAGCTGATTTAACCGTGACCAGAAGGTACTGGTGAAGAGGATGTCCCGATCGCTGATGATTGCCTCTGGTAATCCGTGCAGTTTGTATACCTCCGTGAAGACCAATTTGGCGACTTCGCGTGCAGTGTAATTGGTCCTACTTGGCACCAAGTGTACCATTCCGGTAAGCAGATTGATAACTGTCGTTATCGAGTTGTATTCGAGTCGGTTTTTAGATAGTGGTAACGGCCCAACAAAATCAATTCTGATTGTCTGCCAAGGACGCTCAGTGGGAACATCTAGTGGGGTGAGTAGCCCGTATGGTTTCTGGTTTGGTGATTTACTCTGTTTGCAGACTATGCATGATTCGCAAAAGGTGTGAATGTTCTGCACCATTTCTTTCCACCAGACGTATTGTCGAAGGTAAGCAGTCGTTTTCGCTGCTCCCAAGTGTGCTAATAGTGAATGGGCTTGATCAATTAGCTGTTTGCGAATTGATCGTCCATCAATCACGAAGTTAGGCACGCAAATTACTTCGTGACCTCCATCCTTCATGAAGATATACCCATTGCACACAGTGAAGTTACGATAGTGAGTTGGGTTATCTATCACGAGGCCAAAGAATGAGTCGTTGTGATACTTATTCTTTATGTTTGACAGCAATCCGTTGCAGTCAAGGGCCTCGATCGAGTCCTGTTGCTCTGGAGCAACTGGCACTCTTTCTGGTTCGGTGGACTGGGGAACGGGATGAGGCTTTGTTGCCTGTGGTTCTTGTCCTCATATCCCCCCTTCCGGCCGTTCACGTGGCCTGCAAAGGACAAAATGATCCTGCATTCGACGGGCAAACTCTTTGGACATTTCAGGTCGACCGGTCTCAGCTGGTGGTACAGTGACTGTCTTTCGAGGTCTGGCGGTCGCCTGAGGTCGATTTGGGACTGGTGTTGTCCCAGAAGATGATGGGTCCGACTGTGTGCAGCGTTCCCGAGATGGACCTACTGGAGGTTGAACAGGCGGTTCGGGAGGTGCTGGCGAGAATGGGTTGAAATCCTTCAGCGCCCGTTGAACCTCCCGATCTGTCAATCACTTGCTACGACGAAGTGGCAGCGATCCAGATGCCTCCAATCCAACTGTAACTGGCATCGTAATCAGGCTTGCGATGGGGGCAGGTGATTTGTCACCCGCAAGATCCATGTATTCCGATGGGGCATGGACTGTGCCAGGAGCATCAGCAGAGTACATGCGCGATAGCACATCAGGTAGTACATTCTGCACACCCGGTAAGTACTTGATTTCAAAATCAAATTCACTGAGTTTTTCTAACCATCTGGCTTGTCGGCCAGTAAGGTTATGCTGCTGATACAGGTGGATTAGTCCTTTGTGGTCTGTTAGCCACGTAAAATGGATGCCCTGCAAGATATCTCGATAACGGAGCATTCCTTCAACTCCAGCGAGCATTTCCTGCTCATGTACAGCATAGTTTTGCTGTGCTGAGGTAAGCTTTGCACTAAAGAATGCAGCAATTTTCACTGATTGCCAGTCAGCACCCTGAGCAGTCATGGCCGCAATGCCGCTAATACACGCGTCAGTCATGAACCAGACAGGTAACACATTAGGCCCATATGATAATGGTACGTGATGATGCTGCGAGCAAGATTGAACATATGATTTAACTTGTTCGAAAGTGCACTGTTCCATTGCAGTCCAACGGAAGGGAACTGTATTGCCCGTGATGGCTGACAGGACTCCCATTGGTATGCGTGCTTTATGGATATCATCAGCGAGGTACCCAGCCGCCCCAATGAAGCCTCGAAGTAAGTTGCGGTTCGTCGGAACCTTCCAATTAACGACCTTATCGACTTTAGCAGGATCCATTCAGATACCGTCATCGTCGATGATTCGTCCCAGCACTTTCAGCTCCTTGCAAAGAAAATGGATCTTTGTAGAACTCAGATACAATTTCTCGTGGTGCAAGATGTCCAGGACAGTTTTGACGTGAGTAATATGCTCCTCTAACGTCGCTGAGTAGATTATGATGTCGTCTAGGTAGACATCCATCCAACATCCTATGAAACTGCCGAATAGGTGGTTCATTAGTGCCTGGTACGTTGCAGGTGCGTTACAGTCCCCAATCTGGATGACTGTGCTAATCATATTTCCGTCAGGTGTTGTGACGATGGTCCGATCCACGTGCTCTGGTACACCTAAGGCAGTACATCCTCGGTACCTATAGTACCCTTAGAGGTGGGTTATTTATGTACGAATTAATACACCTCTGAGGCCAAGCTTCACAAGGTTCTAAAAATAGATTTCTTCACTGTCAGTCTTGGAAGCCTATCTGAGGCCTCATGTGAGCCTCCTTGTGATCCTCCTCACAATCATCTCGAGATCATTGGGCATGCGCCACGATCCTCATATTGAAGTGTGAACATAAGTAGCCAATCAGGAAGTGTGTGAGTTGCGAAAGCTGCCAAATGCGGTCTGAATATATCTCCTACCATCCAAAACATATAAAAAACTTTGTATTATGGCCTCCACAACACACAATGCGCGATTCTGAGTGGTATATTATCCATACATAGTCACATAGAATGATTAATACCATGTGCCTAGTGAAATACTTAATCTATAAACCCAAACATCAAAATACAGTGTTTGTTGTGTACCAGTTCTATGCCAATGTAACTGAGATATAGCTTTGTTTAATGCAACTTTCCCAGTTCAACAAAACAGACTAGGCACACGATGTAAATACCTTCTGATACCTTCTTTATCTATAAATAAGCACTTCAAAGCATGTTATAAATTGTGTGTAGGTTACAATGTCAATTTTTTGATATGTTTTCAAAGTCTCCAAAATGTTCAGCTATTTTCCTGCGCTCTCCTTACCATATTCAGAATTATTCCTGTGCTCTCCAGGCCACATTTATTTATGTTCATGCACTTCCAAACCATATTTAGTAGTGTACTAGCATAAAAAATACATTGTCCTAAGTAGTTTACGAGGTCCGTCAGAAAGACAGCAAGCCATGAGACACATCAAGGAGTGTGTGTTGTGCAGTGAGCGAGACAGGGCAATGTGGGAAGAGTGCATTGGCGCATGTGGCAGGCGGGCGGGAAGTTGGCTGGGAGGAGTTGGGCATCGGGCATCGGGCACTGGGCAAATGGGTGGCAGGAGGCACCATGTGGCATGTGGCATGGTGAGCCCGAGGGTGATCATGTGAGGTTCCGCTGAGCCTCAAGAAAAAGCACTTACAAACCAGGTGTCCTCTTTTGGGCAACAGTGGAGGCCTCCCGGGTTGCGAACCCCTCAGAGGCCTATTATCCCTAACAGAGAAAATAGGCCTCTCAGGTGATAGGGGCCTCTGGAAAGTGCTACCAAGGGTGCTCCGGTATGATTCGGATCTGTTCGTACGCATCCTGGCCATCAATAATGGACCGGTACTTTCCCTTGCAGATGCGACGCAAGATCCCATCGATGTCTGGCAAGGGGGATGACAACTTGCGAGTGTTCTGGTTATGAGCACGCAAGTCAACAACCATGCACAACTTATCAGTCCTGGTCTTTTGAATTAAGAGCATTGGGACGGTATTTCCATGAGGAGTGACCTTCCATCGCCCGGACTTCAGGTAAGCATTGCGCTTTTCCACCCATTGTGGTCTGAGAGCTTCTGGACAGCGCAATGGTCTCCACAGGTAAACCTTATTGGGATCAATCAACGGAATTGTATGATTGATTGCCCACAACGGTGGTAAGTCCGTTTCACTGGCTTTTGCACATAGTGGCTGAGCCATTTCGTATAGTTGCTTTCTAACTTCGTCAAGTCGCTCGTTGAGCAAATCGGTCGCTTGAGATTCAAGGACTTGGACTTGATTACCACCGATTGCGCAAGGCTCGGCTTGTCCGACAATGACGCATGCGTCATTTAATCCAAACATAATTTTATGTTGGAAGAGGAACAGTGTTCCTAGAATCAAGTCATAGCTTTGTAGGTTCATAATGTCAAAATACCGCTCGCAATTGATCGATTGGTATTGCAGGTTAACCCGAGTTCCATAGTTCACTTTCGACCATGAACCTTGGACTGCCAGTTGCACCGTAAGTGGTTTCGCCAACTCAATTCGTTTGACATTGAGTTGCTCTGCCAGGGTAGTCGACATGAAGTCTGCAAGCGATCCCGAATCCAGCAAGGCTCGGGCTGGACAGCAGTTTATGTGTACAACCACGATGACCGGTTTCAGGATGAGCCGTTTGAAATCTTTAGGAATTCCAATGTTTCGCTCTAGCGCCTGGTAAGTGCCCTGAGTGACCTGCATTCCATTTAGCTCAATAGAGTCGCTCAGATCGTCCTCATTGTCTGATTGATCAGACTCATTCGGCTCCAACTCATCAGAATCAATGATTTGATAGTCGGCGAGAATCGATTTGTCCTCATAGCTCAATCAGACTCGGTTTCTCGGACAAATCGGAAGTTCCTCTGCGTGTGGAGGATCTTCGAGGTGATAGAAGAACCAATGCAGGATCTCAACATAGACCAAGTCCCCTTGAGCTTCCTCTCATTGCCAAGCAATTTCACGATGTATCACTCAATTGTACCATGGTACGATAGTATCAAATCGCTCCAATAGCAATCGTTTGGTAGGTATTCGTTTTCGAATATTCAACTCGTAGTCCCATATTTGAACTAGATAATCCTTAGGATGACCATGGTGTTCTCAACTCGAGAACATGAAGCGCATTGGCAACATTTCGGGTTTGACTCCTGGAATTAGTTCGTATTCGGATGCACAATAGATGACATCCAAAACGCGCTCGACGAGTGGTCGTCCCATTCGAAGATCAAAGTATTGATCCTGTCTGGATGATTCATGGCCAATCCCATGAGCGAGTAGGTAGTTCTCGTACCATACGCTGGGCTGGAAGTTTTGATTCATAAGCTGCCAGGACTCGATTAAGATCCCATCATCTAGTTCCATATGCCAGAGGCACCGGTCTTCGATAACATGGTGGTTATCAGACATGCGATAACAGGTAAACCTTTCCTCATTGTATGCGTCCTTATTGCTAAGGTTATCGCCTGGATAAGGCACTCCTTCTCGCAGCCAGTGCTCCAACGTTCTAGCAAGCGGATCGCCCATTTCGGTTGGCCTGGCACCATACTGGTCAGGCTCATTACCCATGACGGGATACTCGAAAGGTTCAAATGAGGCAGCACCGAGAGAGAGTGAGTCAATCCACTCGGTGCTTTCCATGAGCAATTCGAGGTGAGCAAAGTCCTCACCAAATTGAATATTGAAATTCTTTAGCGTTCCAGGTGGTTGCTTAGAGCTTCTGCCAGCGACCTGGTTCTTGGTAGGACACTTGTTGGACATGTGCCCAGCTCCTCCACACTCGAAACAGAGCTTTTCTGCTACTCAACGGTCGTGCTCTTCCTTGGATAGTCCAGTGTGTTGAGTAATTTTATTACCCAGTCAAGCCGTCTCATTTGGCTTTCCAGACATGTGCCCCTTATACCGGCCATTTCTTCATTTCATCGAAGACTGGCAGTTAGGCTCATTGCTCGATCAGGGTGAGTTCCCGTCAGCTTTCTATCCTGGATCGTTTGACATCCCTTCGCCCTTAGGTTTCCTTTGCTTTTCCTTAGGCTTAGATTGCCCCACTGAATAGGCAATCTCAATCACTTCTGCAGCCGCAATGACAGCCCGCAGTGAGGATTTCTCTGGATTGAGCTTGTCAATCCAGAGTGCACTCTGTATGTACAAGTTTAATCCGGACCATAGCCTCATCACTTTTTCACGTTCAGGGATGTCTCCGATCAGGTTCCACATTTCGTGAAGCTCGGAAACGTACTCGTGTACTGTTTTTGTATTCTGGTACGCTTTCTGTAATTTATCCCGTTGCTTCGTTCTGAAGTCTATTGGGAAGCAGTAATTGAATAACCCGACGAAAAATTCCTTCAACGGCCATTCATAGGGATTGTCCAAGACCTCCTGGATGTAGAACTCTCGTGCCTTTCCATTCAAAAAATGTGCGAGTACGAACACTCGTTCCTTGGATGGCACTTGCCCTGCATCGACATAGGTGGTTCCTTCGGTAATGAACCAGTGGAAAGCCCTGGAGTCTGCTGCTCTATCATATTTGTTCGGCGGGATTGGCTTCAGCTTCCTGTACCTGACTCATTTCGATCGCTTTCATCTCTTAGGCGAGTGCTTTCACTTTCAAGAGCTCCATCGCTTATGATTTTTGCGACGTCTATGCCTTCGCAGTGATCTAGATGATTCCGTCAATGAAGATTGACCCGAGCTCAGGGTGTCCGAAGACGAGCTCGTTTCTGACTCGGAGTTGCTTTCAGACGACGAATCCGATGAAGATGAGCTGCTACTTGAGCTGCTGCTGGGCGAGCTTCGTCGTCGGTGACCTTTTCGCTTGTATCCCAGCACCTGCCCAAGGTAACTAGTGGGCGCCAGCTGAAGCACAGGTTCCATCACTTTTCGGGAAGACTCTCGCCCTCCTTGTTCCTTGGCCGTCAACGCTCGGTCAACCAGCCTTGCCACAGGGCTATTCTCAACCCTGTTCGCTCTCGTATGTGAATTTCTCCTTTTCACGCCACTAGCTGATACTGGCTCCAGCTCAGTAATTTTCTGTTTCTTTTCACGTCGTCAAGTCCTAGAGCAATCACGTTTCACTTTATGTGACTTGCGACGAGTCTCAGGCTCGGACTTGTCTTGGCTTGACTCTGCTTCGGGAACAGGTGAGCATTTGTCCTGTTTGGCCCAATATTCCAGCTCACTAGCCTGGGCACTAGGATCAATTTCTCACTCAGAGAGCTCGAGGTTGCCCCAATTTCTTGGGTCGACTCCCTTTCCCTTGCGTCTCTGACGACTTTTGGTTCCAGATGACTCATCGTCTGCGAGCACAGCCACAAGCTCGACATCACTTCGTTGCCTGATGCGCTCACGTTGCTCGTTGGTAAGGCTTCATTTGGCCCTTGAAATTAAGGAACTAATTTCTTTATTCACTTTGGGGGTAGCTACGACAGGTGATGCATCCCTGACTTGTGCACGCTGTTTCTTGCAATGCACAGTCGTCCAGTTGTCCTCCCGTTCCAACTGAGAGGTCACTTCCTCCTTCATAATGAACTCTCCTGGTACGTAGTACAGAGTTTCATTTTCCTCAACAGCTACTTCACGAGTAGCTAAAGTGGGCGAGTCAATTGCTCTAGCCTCTGTGCCTGCCTCGATGGTCGGGGAACCAGCACGAGATAGAACAGCGTCTCGATAGGACCACGACGTGTCTCTCAGTGGTGACTTCCTCATTGGAACACTCGGTGAACTGATGTCAGGAAGTGGAGAGAGGGTAGGAAGGAACGACTCACTATTAGCTCGCCTTCTGGGCAAAGCTGGTGGGTTTCTAGTACAAGCAGTAGCGCTGCGCAACGTGTACCACATCATATTTCAGTTATTTGAGAAGAAAAGAGTTGTTTTGGGTATTTGGTCGACGGCTGGTACGTTCAGGAGGGCCAATCCTTCGAGTTCCGAGACCGACATTCGAGAGAGATAGAGAGTTAAGAAGTTTTGTAGAATGTCAAAAAGATGTAACCGTAGAATAGATACAGTACGATCACACGAAGAAAACAACCAATGCAGACGGTGGTAAAACCTCTTCAAGTGATTGTTCGAGGGGAAATACAGACAGAACAGCTGGCTATATATACGAAATCTATACGCTCGTATCTGTATTAGGTATAATCGAGACTGTCCGTTCAAGTCCGCGGCGCTCTGCTTTGTAATCCAATCCGTTACACATAACGGGTCCCTTTGCTAGGGATTGGTGTCACGCTCTATATGTCGGACCCACAGAGCTTCGACGAGATTTCGAGACGTATCCGTACTTTGACAACTATCCTCCAGGCATTGAAGGCGAGGTCTAGTCCCTCCAGCCATCGACGTGACATCCCCCAATTCCTGCGCCACTTTGTAACTCTTATCACATGTGGTGATAAATATAGTCCAACCGCGTCGAAGGTCGTCGCCGCGACAGGTAGTATTGCAAGCGATGGATCCGCGCGGACACTTATCGTTACCCAAAATCCGCATCCAAAATCAGAAGCACCCACTCTAAGGATAAAAATGATAGCCAAAGCCAAAAAACCACTCCAGGACATCCTAGATGGGTGAGTGAACTTGATGCTTGCATTCATTCATGTTCCCAATTTATTATGTCAGACCTCCAGACGCCAGTTCATTAGAGGAACACATTGCGGACGTATGGGCTGTGCTCGAACAGTTCGACGGAGAAACAGTCGAGAATTTGGAGCACTTTGTGGTCATGCGCAGCTATCGCAAGCTGTCAGTCAGGTTTCACGAAGACAAGCGATTTCTTAAAGATGGCCGCCGACTCTTTGACGTCCTCAAAACCTGGAAACCAGACGAACCTAAGTTTGAGCCGCGATGGGTTCCTATCCCAGAATGGATGGACACCTCTACCGAAATTCCAGAAGAATATAGGCGAGTTGGAGCAAAAGGCGAAGTTCAGTTCAAATGGTCGAATGAAACATTGTCGCTGTGGGCCCGCCGTCTTGCTGCGATTCTCGAGGCTTTGGATTGGCACGTTCAGACTGCCAATGATGTCATGGCGAATGTTGACAATAACACTCTAACGGACATTCAACGTTCCGCAATGTCCCAGCTCAGTGACGGATGTTCTGCTTTGCTCCACTTTCTCTCGCTGAGGGCACAAGTTGTCCAATCCCTTTTGAAGAAAGACAGTTTCATGGCGCATCTGGCCACTTCCATGACATTCACAGACAGTCGGTCTTTCTTGACCCGTTTACTCACACTTTACTAATTGATATTATGTCTACAGCTAAGAACGACGATGACCAAGACGGTGGTAAGCCGTATACGTTTGCGCTTACAGTGTAGCTATTTAAATTTTTGCTTCAGCAGACGTTAGACCGGAACCGAACGAAAATGTCAACGAGACTGTCCTTCGCTATCTGGGGGCAGTTGTTGCTTGGCATGCTGCATTAAATGATCTCACCTCCAAACCGTTTACGAAGCAAGTGGTGAAGAACTTTCACGCTGGACTTGTCGAGGTCCCACCAGCTCCCGACTCGATGTTGACCGCTGACGAACTCATCAAGATGTACCGAAGTCGCGTCGACCCTGAAGAAATAGATGTTGAAAAGGGGGACAAAATACTCGGACAATATTATAGGATAAAGTTTGGTGGAACGGTGCATGCGGAAGCGACTCTCATGGGGCTCCTCACTTATGAACGCCGCGATGGCAACTCACTTCTCGACGTCAACTACGGGAATCCAATAGAAGGCGAAAGTCTGCTGGACGACCTCCTCGGGCACCAAGTGTGTATGTTTCAAGTTCATGCGTGTTCAACTTCACATATGTGAGCTATGTAGATGAATCCAGCCAATGCCATCGCGGCCAGCAAAAAGTGTTGTTGGTGTTGTTATAAGCTTGGTGAACATCTGGAGCGTTTGTTGGGCATCAAGTATGCCCTTCCAGGAACTCATGGTCTGTTATACGCTTGGAGTCCGCCCGCTGTGGGGATACCCATTAAGGTGCTCATCGCTCTGGAGGATGACTTGTGGATCGAACTTCGAAACGCACTTCCGCAGGTCACGCCTCAGATTATTTCACGCCAGAGCTCAGGTACAAGCACACACGATGAGACCAAGAAGCCAGCACGACGGTACCTCCTGCCGCAGCATGTAGTTAAATCCTTGGAGAATGAAGAATTCACGAATGTAGATTAGGCAATTCCACTGGTGCAGCATCATGTTCCCATAGCACGTCCGCGTTGTTTTTTTACTCAGATCACGGTAATCCAGACTTTGGGCCGGTAATGAAACATGTTTACTATGCAAAGTCCAAAGTTGAACGTTGAACAGTAGCAGCCGCGTGTTTGATGAGCGTAGAGATGCTACCGCTTCGCCTTTTTCCCCCGCCGTGTTGGCTTCTTTCCTCCTCCTTCCTCTCCGCCTTCCGCCTTTCGCTTCTGTCCCAAAACAGGTGCTCCACTTTTCACGCTCACGACTGTCGTCGTACCCGATTTCCCCTGGGCTAGCTTCGTCACCTGAGTCTCTGCAGCGCTCCAGTCTGCAGCCGTATTGTCGATGGCATATCTATAATAAAAAAGGCACAATGAACGATCTGCTCACGTCCAAGATCATGGGTGGATGCACTCACTTGCTCAGGTCAAGCGATTCGATCATAGCACGCTGCTTCTCCCGTAAAGCTCTCGTCACTTCGTCCCCTTCCTCGTCGAGCTCATCTTCGATATTCATTTCGATTGGTTGCCATGGTTTCGGTGCTTCTCCATTATTGCTACCGTCGACGTCTGAGACTCCATTTTGGATGCCGGATTCCGTGGGTATTTCAGTCGCAGAAGGACCGACCGGAATATCCGCACCGATGGCTTCTTTTTGGATATCAGTCAACTTCTTGCTGATCTTGCGTATGAGCTTGTTGAACAGCGCCAATGCCTGGGAGACGGGCAGTGATAACTCCTTCTGCAGAGTGAAGCCAGCAATCAGTTCCGTTTCCGAAATCGTTCAAAGGCTATCGCTGACCTCCACTTCTTCGATCGACTTTCTCTGCAAGCCCATGCCGAGAAGAATGGATGCTTGTATAGCAGATAGACTTACGTCATCGCCAAGGCGCTTATCAAAGTACAACGAAGCGATGAACGGTAAGAGGTCAAGAATGACATGATAATCGACCACATTGTTTGCATACGAGTCGAGGCGTTTGAGATCGAATGATGTCACGAGGAATGAGAGCTCAGAGTTGGTGATGACTATCAATCAAGATGAACGGGATGATAGCGAGGAACGGATCAATGGTCTCACCTCGCGAACCAGAAGTCTCGCCACCCTTCTTGACACCCGCATTAGCAGCCTCGAGGATACTCAACGCGGTCACACTCCCAAACTCTCTAAACTTGAAAGAGAGCAACGAGAGGAAACGTCGTCTAAAGTCTATGGAGGGAGTCACCTCCACGGCCTTACATGTCGAGTGAATCAGACTCACCTTTGGCAAACTCGGCCATCCAATCAAGGTCGCTTTCGGCCGAACTGTTCAGCCCTCGGACCATCACACATGTATGCTCGCCAGTGAGCTCAGATTGTGTTTGCCGAAGATAAAGAGGAACAAAGCCTGCGCGTTTCCAAAATCTGTGTTCGATCGAGATATGAGCACATGTATCTGGGGATACAGAACCAAAAAAATATGGCGTACCTCAACAGCTGCGTCGTCAACCCATACGAAACGCCCAGGTAATCCAAATTTTCTGGTTTCCTCTCCGAAAGGCGTTGGAGTAACGGTGGCATTTCGTTCACCGGGCGGACCGTAGGGCGATCGGTTTGAAGATCCGCGTTCTTAGAACAGCATGCAGAATAACACATATGACCCCGGTGTCGAGCGATATGATAAGTAAAAAATCCGAAGTCAGAAGAAGAGACTTACCGGATCAACGAGCGTGGCATCCGGATAGGCTGGCTCGGAGAGGCTTTGCTCCGAAAGGTTGAAGTATTCTCCGCTGTAGAACGAATTCAAAGCTTTGAGAGCACGGGAGCCATACCCCATCTGTATATGCGCGAAAAGGAAAAAATCATATCAGCCGCGTCCGCGAATCATGGTTCTATCAGATAGGGAATGGGGAAGTGACAACAAGGAGACAGAGACACGGTTTCAAATCACTTACGTTGGCATAGTCAGGATGTGTCGCGATCCTAATGACTCGCACTCCGCTCAGCATGCCAAACTTACTCTCCTGAAACTGCTGCGCGACGATCCAGGGAATCATATCACCCCCCGCTCTCAAGCCCCTACTGAGTCCCTCCATGATCGCCATTTTGCTGATGTTGCCTTCGAGCGCGACCTGCAGTACCACGAGTGGTTCCGGGAGATGTGATTCGTCATCTTTAAGGGGTGGAAGAAGGACGAAGAGATGGTGTGCGGGAGCGTCCGACATGAGCTGGAGATCGTTGGGTTGGTTTTTGTAGTGCGAAGCGACGTAGAGCGCCATCATCCGCTGGAGAAACATCTCAGAGGCAGGATGGTAACTGAATAGTGTATCCCGTGAGACATAGTACAGCTCACACGTAGACGGATGGGGACATCCCTGTGCCGCAGCGACGGCAGATTTGGAAGAGATGGCAGCGTCCAGGCACAGAAGACTATTCAACCACTTTTCGATTTTGTCTTCGGCATCGTAACGGATCGGTGTCTCTAGTTTTATTTCGCGCAACGTGCGCGTTTTGGGTGCGTTTGATTGGCCAGCGGTTACTTTTTTGGAGGCAGACGTAATCGTGTCGGAAGATTCTTGCGTGGCGTCTTTGGTGAGAGAAGGACGAGTGCTTTCGCGTAGTTGTTGGATGAGTTTGAGGGAAAGAGAGCGTCCAGTGCCCTCGTAGCCGTTGATGGTTGACGCCATGAACACTAGGTATGGTCCAAGGAGGTTGCGTACAAGAGGAAGGGGGATAGCTGCTGCTTCGTCAATGATGACAAGTTCAGCTTGTCCCAAAACATGGGCGTCTTCAGGTTGAATATACTATAGAAAATATGAGAATGAAACAGAGTGAATGGAATGATAAGGCCAACCTGTATGGTTTGACGATGTTGACGGAAGATATTGACCCTAACGATAGCCTTATTAAAATCGGGATTCGTACTCTGGAATATGTCGTAGTCCAGATGTTCTTCATATCCCAAAGCGTCCAATCCTTTGAAGACGAACTCGAATAGCGTCTTCAAATTCTCCGGGCTTGGACTCGTCACGAAAATGTTCGAGTACCCGTGCGCCAGCGCAGCTGCAATCGCGAGACCCATAGCAGCAGACTTACCACGTCCACGAGAGGCAGTTAGCGTCACGGTAGACGCAAGAGTCTTTTCTGAAATAGCCTCCACAAAGGTAAGAAGCGCTTGTGCTTGATCGATCGTTTTCGCGAGCTTGACAAGCTCCCCGACAGGCTTAGTATCAGCCAAGCTATCCTTGAGGTCCTTGAGCTCTCCGTCAGCCTGCCCTTTACTGCGATCATGCTCTATGGGCGTGATGTCCTTCTCCTTGGAAATGGGAAGTACGTTAAGTTCATCGTCCAATACCAAGCAGTCTGCACAGGACCCCAAGGACAGGATAAATCTCTCGTTGAATCGAGCAACTACGGAATCGTGAGATGATGTGCGATAACGCGCATGAACATCCTGCACATATACATGATTTTTGCTGGATCCAGTCGTATAGCAAGTGGGCTCACCATGGTCATAGTATACAACTGTCTGAGCGACGTCATCGTCTTTAACAACAATACGACAATCCCACCACCCTCCACTGTTTCGATCGTTCTTGCCAGCAGGTTTGGCGTGATAGCCTCGAAATCTTGCAGTACACACATCCCATAGGTGTTGCCGAGTATCTTGTGCGTGTCTTTGTAGTAGGTATATCGAATGTCAGTGACGGTAACGAAAATCTCGAACGGATTTTGCTCGTTGGGTTCTCGGAGGCCTCGTTTGACGTCGCGTTTGATTTTCGCCTCTCGTTTTTTACGGTGACTGTGGTGGGCATATATAAAACGCGCTTCACAGCGTCGTAGCACTAACGGAAGTACGACTTACGTGGTGAAGCCGAGATCTTTCTTGTAACACCATAGCACCGACGACCGCGCGGATATCCGAGCTTGGGAGAGCAAGTAGTGGAGGTTTACGATCTAAATCAGTCTGGTAAGCGACAAAATCAACATTTCTTTTTTTCGTCTTGAGCCGGACGTACTTGATCCCTACCCTTGTCCCCGACCAAGACTATGAAAGACCTATGGTTCTTCTTGACATTGTTGGTGATGAGAGTCGGTATTCGGGGATCAAGTTGTTTTCGCATGTGGACCGAGGGAAAAGGCGATCGTGTGATGACCTTGCTTGACAAGGTTTCTGTCACCCCCATAATCTACTTAATTAGCAGCGTGTAAAATTGCTGCTGTTCAACTTGTACTATCATTTCTGCGACTCGTTGAAATCCATTCATGATAGGAGAGACGAGCACGAGCACTACGGTGACGACGGATGATGGTACCTCATCGAGACTGGCCCATCTGGACGACTACTCTCGCTACGGTCGCCAAATGATCCTAAACGACTTTGGTCTACAAGGTCCTTTCCGAGCCTTTCTTCCTGAACCTGTACGAATCTATCTCTTCTTAGGCCAAATCAAGCTGCAACGCTCATCCGTGGCTGTCATTGGTGCGGGGGGTCTTGGATGCCCTGCACTTCAGTACCTCGCCGCTGCCGGTGTTGGCAAGCATCTCCTCTCCCATCTTGTTAATAGCGTAATTACCAGCCAACGCCAGGACGAATAGCCATCATCGATCACGATATAGTCGAACTCTCCAACATACAGAGACAGATACTTCATAACGAGGGGACGATCGGCATGTCCAAAGTACTTTCGGCTGCGACTGCCATCAACAAGTGAGTCAGAGTCAGTGCGGGATTCTGAGTCATGCGTGATGTCCCCCTCTAGAATTAACTCGACGATCCAAGTAGAACCTATCAACGAAGCGATAAACTCGTCCAACGCGATCAAACTCTTGCAACCGTATGATATAATTCTAGATTGTACAGACAATGTGCCAACCAGGTATCTTTTGTCTGACACCGCCGTTCAACTCGGAAGACCTCTGGTCAGCGGTGCAGCTCAGAAATACGAGGGTCAGCTTTGCATCTACAACCTCGGCGAGTCGGGTCCGTGTTACCGTTGCATATTTCCCAAACCTCCTGCTCCGGAGATGTCAGGGAGTTGCGAAGAGATGGGCATCTTGGGCGCTGTTACCGGTGTCATTGGCGTCATGCAAGCACTAGAATCCATCAAGATCATCGTCGGCCTGCATGGTGTGTAAACTGACTTCTGTTCTTGTGTCTCTGAGATATGTCATTAGCACAGATGGGAGAGCCTCCCTCATGTTGTTTTCTGCCATGGCGATGCCACCGTTCCGTACCGTCAAGCTGAGAGCCAGAAAACCTACTTGTGCTGCCTGTGGTGTAGACGGACAAAGACTAGGTAATATCCATGAGACTGACTACGTCGCGTTCTGCGGTGGGGCCCGACCCGATTGGCAAGCAAGGGGTTTGGCCTCAGGAAATCCCGGTGAACGAATTTCTGTTCAGGTGAGCCTTTTTTTCGCGCAGAAAGAAGATTGATCTTATTTCCCGTCAGGAATTACGACAGACACTTGAATCGCATGAACAATCTGTGTTGCTGGATGTTCGTCCAAAGACCGAGTTCGGCATTTGCCATATACCAGACTCACTGAGTAAGTTCGGTCAAATTATCTTCCTGCCAACGTACATACAATTTGCCCATTAGGCGTTCCGCTGCCACAGCTACTCGCAGATCCTTCAGCCTACTTACAATCAAATACCTCCGTGAAGATATTGGTGTTGTGTCGACTCGGGAATGATTCGCAAATTGCAGCGGAAGCACTTCGTGAATTCAACCCGTCGCTCGATGTAAAGGATGTCATCGGAGGATTACGTGCATGGTCAAAATACGTAGATCCTCAGTTTCCAGTGTACTAAAAATGAGGCGAAGTTATGTCGCAAAATACAATTAGCATGGACTACAAAGATACATTGATGCTTCGTGTGATACAGTCTACGTAAAAATAAAAGAATCGAGGTGCGCCTTACTTTCCTAGCGTCGTCAATGAAAAACTGCAAAATGATTTGACATTAAACCCACTTACTCAAACCAGCTTTAAACCACTTGGGTATCTTCTTCTGTTCTGAGCCTGTATGCGGCAGAGCTGAGTTCGACGATTTCTCCGGCTTTGCCACTATTTCTGATTCCTCGAAACCGGGTGGCTTTGGCAGGTCGATTGCTTGCGCAGAGATACTCGACAACAATGGCGCTGGGACATCACTCCCTAGTCTCAGTCAGTATAATTATGTCATGGTAGGGTTTAGGAGACGAACTGTTTAGAGATTCGTCCTCGAATCTGAGTAACAGCACCGAGGATGGCGCCAGTTGAAGTTCCACTAGAGTCAAGTCCCGGACCTTTGGATCAGAAACTTTGAGATCGCGTTTAGGTGGGGACTGATCTAGAAGAAATGACATCAACGGAACATGAGCAACTGCGACCAAGATCACGAACATAATATGAATTTAATCGGTTTCACGTCATCACGGAGCGATGAACGGACAAAGGCGTATACGGAACGAATTTTATCCGTCGATGGAAAAGTCTTCTCTAGTTGAGTGCGATCGCTAAACCTGACCCGGATCGTGGTCTACTGGGCCCTCAGATCAATCAACTGCGAGAACAAATACGAACTGACGTTCGGCCATCTGTCTCTTTTCGCTCGCTCGGCTGCTTCCCTGGTTGCCCGTAACTGTAGGGGTGCATTAACCAGTGCTTGTGTGCGTGCAGTCAAGGTGGCTTGCGCGGCCTTGAGATCCGCCGCAGTCGGAGTGAAGTACGACTCCGGTAGTTCACCCACTTCAGACCCGCGGATGAGTGGCAGCAGAGATACGATCCAAGAAGCATACACGCACGCGGAGAGCCGGTGGAAGATGCAGGCGGTTTGTATACCTTGAAATCTGACGGTCCGACAGTAGAGGGAACGTCATTGATGGACGACGGAGGCTGAGGGGTATCAGACATTGAAATGAATTTGGATTGTGTACGATAGAACTATAGAGCGGCCGTCCAACAAGGTCTTTATTGCTACGGAGGGAAGCCACACGAACAGACGGACCCGTTATGCGAAACCGATTTACCACCGACGTTTAACGGCTGGAGGACAGAAAATATGTGAGCACTGAGAATGAGACAGTAGAAAAGGTAATAAATCAGGAAAATGCAAGTAGTCTCAGTCCGCGGACCTCAGGGTGAGCCGGCAAGCACACCTTTTGGAACAAGACCCGCGAATCGAACGCAAATTACAATGAATGCATCATTTTGAGTGGCTTGGGTCAATACTTACCTGGTGATGGTAGTAGTAAGTCAAGTAGCTGACAAGTTGTTTATATCTGTTTGGGCTACTTACACTCGTCCACGATGTCCGATAATCACCATCATCACGAGGGCTGCGGTCACGAAAGCCATGATCATGATCACGACAGCGGAGATGTCGGTCCCAAGGATAGCCTCTTTCCGTATATCGATCGCCCCCACGTTGTTGCATTGAACGGGACCGGACCAGGGTCAGTCGTCATAAAGCCGTGGCACGAGCGTATGACAGAAGAAGTGGTACGCTACAAGAAATTGACTCAGACCCCGTTCATACTCTCATCCATTGAGCCGACCATCAGTATCTGGAATCTGACGCGGACGAACAATTGTGAGACCCCCCTGTGCTACTAATCAGGTCCTGAACGGTTCCTTGGTGAAGAATCATTCGTATCCCGTTCACCGGCTCTGTAAAACTGCGGTCTCTCCTTCTGAAGGCGGGTCCGGGCGACCAGACTCCACAAAAGATTGCCTTGGTGTGTACAACCTTTCGCAGTGAGGTTTCTCATGTTCATGTATTCCTGTCAACCGAGTCAAGTTTGTAAATGAGCCGAGCTTGGACTTTGACGATGTTTCAGACAAGCGCCCAGCGCAAGAGTTTGAAGTCGCAGTCGGGCGAGAAGTAGGCGAATATGCTGTTAGGCAGGTCTCCAGTTCTGCTGAGACTCGGACTCTTGTTGATAATTATCGCTGACAGGACGACAAAGTTCACAAACGTGACTTCTATAACTTTGTTTATCCCATCCAATCGAGGGGCCGACTCGACGCGAGTGTACTACATCGGATTCCTCGGTCATTGGACTGAGGTGCGCAGAATCTTGAAATCTTGAATTATACATACAGTTTTTCATGCTTCATTTAGCGAAAGAACAATCCCGTCATAACCGTGTACGAGGCGCAGGCCAATCTTGCAGATCACGACAAGATTCAAGGGACTGAGGGTGCTTTCAGCACACCCCAAACATAGTGGTATTATTAGTTTCTGGGAATATAAAGTAGTAAGGAGTACAGTGGTAATCGTGTACCGCAGTCAACCAAGTTCAAGGATATAATGTCGAGATGAGATAAAGCCTTAAATCTAACCTGAGCTCATGCCTTGCGAAGTGGATCCCTCCGCACTACGCTGCATAAATGATTGCATCATCTCGTAGTTCACGGTTCCGCTTCCAGTATTAAATGCACCAGCATTCGTAGGTATGTTGGCATTAGTCTGAGTATCAAGGTTAGCACGGCGACCCAAGGTGATCCATAAGCACTTACGTGTAAGCCTGGGGGTATATTCGCAACTGGGCGATACAGGTTCGGAGGTATGGGCATTCCAGGTGGATTTGAAACCTGAGCCGAGGTGGTAAGAGGTTGTGCTTGCTGCATCTGTCGTCGCAGGTGTTCCTGTCGAATAATATGGGCCAGAAATTGTTTCTGTTTCGCCGGATCCAAGGTTTGCATACGAGCCATAATTGCTTGAGGCAAGCCTAGCCCACTCAACGGCTGAGGCTTCACTTCCTCAGCCAGCTGACTATCCAATATGTTCCCGCTTCCAGGAAGGTCAGGGAGGCCATCAGGGAACACGGCTCCTGCGAACAGGCTTGGAAGCTGGGAAGGCAGTGGAAAGATGATGATATTGTATGAGAACTTTCCGGTAGGCATCCGCCATCCTGCATAAGCGTACTAAAACTCAAATGAATAAATCGGAGCACAATGTATAGGAAAGAATACAGACGACATGGGCATCAGTCATAAATTTCAAGAGTGCTTGAAACTTCTGCTCGTTCATTGACCCATCTGGGGCACGAGAATCGGGTCCAAATCGCATTGCATGAGACCGGGATTGGTGGCGTCTAAGCCAAGATATAAGTTCCTGAGTATCTTTCAGGGGTTCCTTGCAAGCTTTCAAGACGAGGTTCTTGGGCCAGGCATCCGTGCGGCTGTAAAGAAGTCTCAGACCACACTCGTGAAACAACCTATGAACAACCTACATATCACTCGACGGAGGAGCAGCAACGATACCAAGCACATGTATTTGTAGTTCATTCGCTGCTTGCCCGCCGAACTTGGGGAACGTCGCCGACAACGTCCCCTGCCATGTAGGCGCACTGAGCGAGATAGGTTGACTGTTTGCTGCGTTGGAGGTTCCACCTGTGTCGTGAGGCGTCGTCCCTGATGCCTGTGAAGGTCCAAAATTTGGTGGTCGAATCCCCTTCTTCTCGATCAGTTTTTGCATCTGAGCGGCTACATCTGGATTGTCGATTGGATGTGATTGAGGTTGACTGGGACCCGGTTGAGGAGCGCCACCATTAGGAACGGACAAAGTACCCCCGCGGGATTGCCAAAATTGCGTCAGAATCTGCGCGTCAGAAATCACAGGTTTATGCTCCTCCATCGCGGGACCCAGAGGTCGCTCACTCGACGAACTTGGTGTATTTGAAGGGTATTGAGCAGGTGGCACCTCTACAGATCCGTTTGGAGGAACTGATCCAGCGGCTCCGTTTTTTGCTTCCTTCGCGAGAAGCATCTTCTGATAATGTGATCTCAGCAACGTCTTAATTTGTTCTTTAACCTGAACCTTGAGAGCTCGGTCTTTTTGAAGTTGAACCACGACCGCAGCCTGACCAGTGTTTTGGGCATCAGATATCAATGAATCCGAGTTCGAGATGTCTTTTTCCAATGCCTTGAGACGTTCCATCATCTGCCCGAATTTGAGCCCTGCCGAGTTTACCACTTGATCAAGGACCTGGGGGCTGATAAGCGGAAGAGATGGAGCGGGAGGTGGTAAGGGAGCAGCGGGGGAGGCAACTGCGGGAGCGGATGGTGCAGACGCAGTAGCCTGAACAGCTTGGGTGGAGGATAGATTCTGGCTAGGCATGGGCGGTGGTTGTGACGTTTGTGGAGGAACAGAATGTTGGGGGCGCTGGTTCTGTGGAGTGCGCGCGGAAGAAAGGGCAGGTGATGCAGGCGACGTTCTCGATATAGCATCGGCAATAACCTTTTGTCTCTTCGTATCTGGGCTTGGATCGGAGATCGGAGCGTCAGAGCGCTTGATACCTGTGTGGTCCAGTGAGGAACTCTGCCATGTAGGTTTCCAGATGTACTCACCCGCCTTTTGCGGGGCTGGAAAGCCTGCAAGTAACAGACTGTGTGGAGCGCGTACGTTGAACCAGGGTGATTGAGCACCGGGACCTGCTACCTGTTGAGGAAGAGAGCGCTTAGAATACAAGGAAGGAGAAGGAGGGATACAAACCAATGATTGGAGTTCCTGGAACTTAGGTATCTTCCGTAGGCCGATCAAACTAAGATTGATCTTTCTCTGCCAAACGTTTATGATATAACCGTCTTAGGAGTCCACGATATACCACTTACCTTCTTGAGTTCTGCTGGGATAGAATCCCAATTCACGGTATCTAGGTGCTGCAGATGGTTCCACTGAGGTCTCTGAGTGTTGTCAGGTGGGAATGCTGCAATATGAAAGAGGTGGGATATCAATGATCGACCCTCCTTCTGAGGCGATGGTGCTTGGGCATGACTGGCGGCAAAATTGATTGAAGTCATCAAGATGTCGAACAACTTTTGCAGGTTAATGTAATTAAGGCCATATAACGAAGTAAACGGTGGCACACATACCTCGATAGCGGCCACGAGGCCTTCTAGTGCTGAATATCCCCGGTTGCTTCCCAAATTCGTTTGGCCAATACCAAGCTTCGAGGGCTCTTCACGAAGCTCCTTCGTGACCTGAGAGAGGGGGGCGAAGAACCTCTTGGAGAGAAGGGGGTCCGGTCTTGTTTCGGCTACACCATACGTCACGAATGCCAGGCGGAACTAGAGGGAGACTGGATCAGAAATATTGCGCGGTCAGCAGGTCGCGTACCTGATGGGCAGGGTGTAGTTCATTTAAGCGCTTGAGGAGTGGGTAGACATACTCTTTCAAGACACGGGACCACTCGGTAGCGAGAAGGAGAGAAGATTCGACGACGCACGCCACGGCGACGAGGTCAGCGCTCGAGTCCGGTCCGGCCGACATGGTGTTGTGAAGAGCCTAAAGAGACAACAACTTCAAGTCCATCAAAGCTCACAACGTCGCTAATATAATCGTACTGTGAGAACTAGACAACAACAAAACTCCTAATAGCGGCTACAAGTCCGATGGTAATGGTAATGTGGTGGTGGTGTGGTGGATATGGTATTGGTAAACAAAGAAAAAAGGTCTATCCATCAACCAGGTGATGCATGTGTCCGTATGGCATGTGCTACAACTATAGTGCGACGACCAGCCAGGCACCGCCCACAAGGCCAGCAAAGGCTGTAGCTACAAAGTAGTACCATCCCGTTGCTGCCGGCATCGATATGCGTCGGGCAGCGCTGGCTGGGGCGGTATATGTTCCGATCATCGACAACCACTGCGAATAGCCGAGGATGGTGCCGGTAGTTGTCTGCGAGGGTAGCACGGTTTGTGGCCCGGTGGGAGTGAACACGCCTTGCAGTACCACCGTGTTTCCGTTCGCGTCGGTGGTGGTGTAGGTGTAGGGCGTTTCCCCGCCAGCCGGCGTCTGGGAAGCTGGCTGTCCGACTGGGCCGACCTGTTGTGCCGTCGTCAGAGGTATTGTGGAGGTCCCTGTGAGTGCGCGGGAGGTGGTAGCAGCCGTGAGAGCAGTGCTGGTTGAAGCAACGATTGTTTGGCTGGAGCACCATCAGTACTCATAGCACACGGCGAACTGGACTTTGGGACTTACAGAATGGCGGTTGTGGCGATCCCATTGGCATTTTGGGTGATGACTTCGACAACAGTTGCACCAGCGCTGCGGACGATCAGCAAGGAATCGGATGTACCAGCGCATTGTAAAGCTCACTTGTTGACGACGGTCTCGGTCTGAGCGCCGGTCAAGGTAATGACGGACAGTAGGAGGAGTAGGACCGCCAATAGACACTGCATCGTAGGGGGCGTCGAGGAGAGGTCCTGATGAGAATATGGCCCGTTGGTGCTCGGCAAGTTCGGCAGATAACCCTTAAAAACGACTTGTTTATGTAAAAATAGATCCTATTTTTTTCTTTTCTTTTTTTTTTTTGGGAAGATGATTGATCGATTTCATCGTCTTGTCCTTTTCCTTCCACGTTCCTTCTCTGTCTCGGTCACATCACAGGCAAAGGCGAAGAAAATGCCTCCAAAAAAAGCCCCCGCCCAGGAGAAAAAGATTTTGTTGGGTCGTCCAAGCAATAACCTCAAGATCGGTATCGTCGGTACGCTCGTTTGAACTTTTCACACTTTCTGTCGAATCTACGCCAATCGCACCAAGGTCTTCCCAACGTTGGCAAGTCATCCTTTTTCAATGCGCTCTCAAACACAGGTTCGTCCTATTTTTTACTTGCTCATGCCTTCTTCATACCTGGTACAGACCTCGGGAAGGCCGCCAACTTCCCTTACGCGACAATAAATCCCGAGGAAGCGCGTATCCCAGTTCCAGATGCACGGTTTGAGTGGCTCTGCGATCTCTACAAACCAGCCTCTCGTGTTCCCGCCTTTCTCACTTGTATCGATATTGCCGGTTTAACAGCTGTGCGTACTCTAACACACTTCGCCTGATCTCTTCTCAGTAATCGTTAGGGCGCATCCACAGGTGCAGGTCTAGGCAACGCCTTCTTGTCACATGTCCGGGCCGTGGACGGTATCTTCCAGGTGGTCCGAGCCTTTGACGACGCTGAAGTTATTCACGTCGAGGGTGATGTCAACCCCTTGCGAGACATGGAAATTATTCAAACAGAACTACGGTTGAAAGATATAGAATGGGTCGAGAAACATCTTGAAGGGTTGAAGAGAACCGGACGCTCCCTTGGCAATACTAGCTTGGCCGACAGGGCCAGGAAGGAGGAAATCGTGTGTTCCCTTTACATTCACCCAGTTCATCCCCATGCCAACTAAACACACAAGGCCGTAGTCGAGAAAGTATTGAAGACTCTGACTGTCGACCAAAAGGATGTGCGCAAGGGCGACTGGTCAAACAAAGAGGTGCGATGCACATCACGATTTGTGGTCCTTTTCATTCCTTCTCTTTCTGTGATGAAAAAGAGCTTCGTGCTCGAATAACCCAGCTCATTGAGGTGGGAGTAACGCCCCACGTTCCTATGAAATGATGTCCAATCTGAAAATTTTAACCTCTACGCGTTTATTTCATTCAATGCATACTGACCTGATTGCCAGGTAATTATCCGCTCCTAAATGTTTCATTGTTGTTCCTCGCCGGGGTGGAAACGACCTGTCTTAACAAGCTCACTGTTATTCAGAACTGACCGCAACTGGTAGATTGAAGTTGTCAATGGTCTCTCCCTCTTGACGGCGAAACCTGTCACTTATCTTGTCAATTTGAGCGAAGCGGATTATACTCGGAAGAAGAACAAATGGTGCGCGCGTAAGGGTTGCAGGTTCGTAAGGTAGCTGACCGAATCTCTGTAGGTTATCAAAGATCAAGGCGTGGATCGATACCAACAATCCTGGTGACCCTCTGATACCTTTTTCTGTTTCATTGGAAGAACGTCTCTCTGCACTCAGTGACGAGGAGAAAACGGAAGCCCAGAAAGAGGGAGCCCAGAGTGCCTTGGGCAAGATTACTCAAGCAGGCTATGCATCGCTTGATGTTTGTCCTCCATCGAACACCCTATTGAATTATGCTTACGAGTGGCTGTTCAGCTCATCCGGTACTTTACTTGTGGGCCTGACGAGGTCAGGGCTTGGACGATCCGACGGGGCACGAAGGCGCCTCAGGCTGCTGGAGTCATTCAGTACGTTTTCACCTCGGGGTCACCTTGTTTTACCGTTCAACTATTTGTTCAGTTCGGATTTCGAGAATAAATTTGTCTGCGGTGAAATTATGACCTACGATGATCTCAAGGAGCACGGCAGTGAAGCTGCTGTCAAAGCTGCTGGGAAACTACGCCAGCAGGGCAAGCCTTATGAAAGTGAGTTTCATCTTTCCCAGTTCACCTGCTGATCTGACGAGTTCGTAAAGTGATTGATGGAGATATTGCTCATTGGAAATCGGGAGCGTAAGAAGGATGAAGATAGTTGAAAACAAATGTGTACTATGAATTCCCAGTATGCTAGAGTTGCTTTCGTATAATTGATGGCCGTCATAGATGTGTTTGGACCAGATATCAACCCCTCATGTAAGCTGTAAAGTGGTTGGCTTTCAATGCTCTTGCAACTGTGTTTCGACTGCAAGTCAAATTCAGAGTAGTGTGCGTTCTGATACTACAAGCCCTGTGTTTTTGAATACTATGGATAAGGACACTAGCTCTCTTGCTCGCTCAAGACCTCTTCGGTTTCGTCTACGCTGCCATTGACTTGGTGAGTCGGATCGAATGGATCAGGGATGATTGACTCTAGATGGGCAAGAGCAGCCTGTAAGGGTGTCTAGTATGGTGCAAAACGGTTGTTGTTGACGAAATCACTGCGCACCCGCCCGACCTCGCTGAGTTCCTCTTCCTCCCCTCCATCTAGAATCTCGAAATGACTGTCGGAGACGACATCGCCTTCAAACTCGTCTTCATCCGACATGTTTGGGTCTGGATGCAAGGAGGCACAGAGGGACATGGCTTCAAAAATGAGCTCCACTGTACGACGAGGGTCACAAGCATGCTCGCCGAAACGATGACGGACATACGCGAAGCAGGATTTTGTGGCGCGATGATGAGCTCTCGCATCTCAGTCGCTTCTTCAGACGCCTCGTCGGGTGGGGAACTGTAGTCTGTCTCGTCTAGTTGACAATATATAGACGGTCTGCTCGCTTCTGCGCGCGATATGGCGTGAAGCGTGATCGCGGGGTACTTAACCTCGAATCCACGACCAGTGGAGGACATGAAGACGAGGGCACTGGATGATTTTGTGAACGACAGGTTTGGGAAGCAGCGATCAGAGTACCTCTCGATGACATAGAGGACCCCATTGGCACCGTCCTCTGCAGTAAAATCGTCGATGGGAGGGTCTAGAGTCACGGTGATATTTTCTTCCTTGTGACGAAGGACAGGGCGTATATCGCTGAAAGAAGATGGAGTCGACGCAACGATGCTTCTGTGTTCCTCTGGCGAAACGAAATCCGGGAGAGCGGTGATGATGAGTGTCGACGGGGAAGACATTTGAAAAGATCTTGATCAAGATGGAAAACAATACTGTACAACTACATCATCATATCAGCGGGTCTGCGAGCACAGCCGCCTGAGCTAGCGCAAGTATTTATACTCTCCTTCTGGCACACGGTCTCACATCACCGACCATGTCCGCCCCTCAGGACCTCCAAAACGCGGCCCTTCTGGGGCACATCGCAACCCAGCTGCAGCTCAATGTGGCCTTTCTAGAGTCACAGAACTATCTATCATCACAAGACGTGGCGACAATGAAGGAGATCATCGGGCGGCTGCCAGTACAAACCCAAGCTAGCGTCACCACGACACAGGTCAGAGTCGTCGGGGCCCCGGTGGCTGGCGGATTCGCCGCTCCTCCAGCAGCTCCGAGGCAAGTGCCAGCGTTGCCGTTCAAAGGTGCAACCGTGCACGCACGCGCAATATGGGGTTACAACGAAGACAGTGCCGTACGTGAAGTTCAGGTCATGGTTATTTTATTATTGTCATTCAACCGCCTTCCTCACGACACAGGAAGCAAACGATCTGTCCTTTGCTGCAGGCGAGACGATTGAAATCGTTTCGGAGAAGAATGAGGACTGGTGGCTTGGGAGGGCGCGGGGAAAGGAGGGACTTTTCCCTTCTAATCACGTCGAGAAAGTCGATGCCCCAGGTGCACCAGCGTCCGTGCCAGTGCCAGTGGTTACAGGCAAAGTGTACCGTCCCTTTGGAGCTGCGATGCACGGGTCCGACACGCCACCGCCGAACGGGGCCGGTGTGAACTCGCTCGGGCTACAGCAAGCTGCTGGCCAGGACCAGAAGAGAAACAAGTTTGGTGGTCTGGGCAACACGGTAATTGGCGAGCCTGCTGTACTGCCATTGGAGCTGATCAAGGTGTACACAGATGGCACAATCCGCTGCTGGCGGTGTCGGGTTCGGTGCTGGTAGGTTTATTTTGTTATGACTGATGTCAATATGAAGCTGAGACACTGTCAGGTGCTGCGATTGGTGGTGGACTCGTTCGTGCAATTTTCTAAGTAGGATAGTATGATGTAATTTGTGTCACGTGGATGGTAAAGGGTTGGCAGACACACCGCCGTCGTATCCCTCATCGTCAACTGCGCAAACACATATTTTTGCTGCTGTGCGCAGCCCTCATATAACCGACAGCTGTACATATACTTGTCATCACACAGACCCTGTCCTTTTGCATTCGTGCACCATGTCGTTCTTAGAATCCGTCAAGGATGGACTCGATCGCATCCTCCCCAAGAGGAGCAAGACCGTCTTCGTTTCCAAGTCTATGTCTGGTGGAATAGCAAGCAACTTTGGAATGGTTAGACATAATGATGATGTGAGGTTTCCGTTTCTTCCCTTTTGCTTTCCTTGTGGCCTCGTCGTGATGCATCTTAATCTCGACGTGTTCTCTCAATATTTTGTTACGTAATTCTCTTCTCTCTTCTGCCCTCTGCAGATGCTTGTATGGACCAGTCTGGCACGCTGGTCTTACTCCTCTTCGTCCCCTTGTTATGGGTCGTATGGCTTGCGGTCATTTCCTTCTCCGTCTTTACCTTTTTACTTGCTTATTGACGCGATGCTTCCATCTTGCAGATGATTATTTCCAAGCCAGCCATCATCTTCCACACGTCACAAGCTTTCTTTAATTTCCTCTCCATGGCCTGTTTCGCCAGTGTTGCTAGTTTCCAAGCAAAGTGGGGTGTTGGGCCTTGTGAGCAACTCGTCACTTCTCACGCATTCCACGCGACTCGCTGACTCTTTGTCTCGTTCGTCCGTGTATAGCTGGCCTCACTGGATTTGCTTTATTCGTATCTGTCTCTGGCATATTCCTTTCTCTTTTTTTATTGTTTGTCCCTGTCGTCTACGACAAGTACAATAAATTTGCTCGTCTTGCACGAGCTCTCCAGGAGGTACGCGTCGGGTTCATTCTCACGGGTATAGGCTGTACCTTCAGTCTTCTCATCGCGTGTGTTGCGTTTGCTTTTCCTCCTTATCTCCGTTCCTCACGTTGTCGACTTCTTTTTGTTGTTTCATATTCAGGTTCGTGTCAACCATTTCAGCATGGACCGAAGCAGGGTGTAAAAATGCTAGCAACGATCCTCACGCGTCGCTTGGTCAAGACTTCAAAGATGGCTTGCCCTCGTGGTGCAGCACCAAGAAAGCAGGATGTATATTCTTCTGGCTGACATTTGGTAATGCGTTGCACACCTTGGTTACCACTTCGTATTGATCCCTTTTAAACCAGGCTTTTGGCTTGCGTCATTCGTCCTCCTCGTCATAGATTGGCGATCGGGCAACCTGACCAGGCGTCCACTAGACCCGCCATTTTCCCGCCCAGATATCGAAGAGGTCGAGACCGAGGAGGTGGAAGAGGAAGAACTTGAGACGACTGCGTATCAACCCGTCGGATCTGCTGCGCCACCTTCCGCCCCGGAGAGCACAATCACTACGGCTCCCGCGCTATCAGCAACAGCTCGACGGTCTACTTATGACGATTCAGATGTTAACTCGCCGTTTGACGACTCCAATCGCTTGTCTGTCGCCACGACAACGATGACGACGATGACTGCTCCGAACAGTATTGCATACTCGAGCAATGCACCACGAAGCAGCGGATATGCATCACCTCCAGCGGCCGTGTCGCGCCCATCTCTGGACGCGTATGGCGCGTTCTCGGATCCTGCGCCATCAGGGTTTGGGGGCGTTTCGAGTTCGTTTGCACCTCCATTGACTGGTGACCCAAACGCACCACGAGTCAGTCGGACGATGCAGTACGCAGATCCATATGCCGCCGTGCGAGCATCTCTGGCCGCGAGCGGACACACTGCACCGCCAAGTTATGATTATTCTGGATATTGATGAGATGCATGTTGTTTGACTATTTTCCTTGTACGCGCTCGATCTTACTGTTGCTTTCTACGCTTTACGCTTTAAGATAATCAAGGACAGCTTTGTTATATTGACGAGTCCATCCACATTCATCTCTAATTTTAAACTTATTCCACCGATCGTGTACAATGGCAGACAGCGTGTGAGCGGACGTGGTGGTTGATGTGACCAAATTTGGGTCTGAGCCGGGTCTCATGTTCATGTTCGAGTTGTTCTGACTGTCTCATCCTATCGTGTCTCATAACATGCCTCCTCAGCGGTCTACACACCCAAAACGATCGAGAGGACTCCTCTCGCATCTCTTTGGCTTCGTCTCTCGCGAATTCGAGTCCTTCCTGATCAATGCCACGGCCGGTTCAGTCAGTCACATAACATTCCCATCCCATTCACTCGACGCTAATCTCGACTACTCCCAGGCAAGTCAAGTTGCATCGAATAGGCGTGTCAAGGACCCTGGAAGGAGGCACGGTCGTGACTTGGAGAAGCACATGAGCGAGGATGAGGCGAGGCAAAGGCCAAGGACTCGTCACCGCCGTCAACGCGAGGCCCGCTTCGACCATGAACCGCCGCGCTCCAAGTCAACGACGAATGCTTCCAGAAATCACCCTCGAGGCCATTCACAACCGACCCATATCATCGACGACTGGCAAGGTAAGTCTCTTTTCTCGTACCGGCATCCTTTCGCCGTTGTTGAGCTGGCGTCTCTAGTACTCTCTGCCAGCGATCGGGAGCGCTCGAAATCACCTGGCCCTCAGCCATCGTCCGTCTTTCCTGTACCCCAACCGCCCACGCTGAGGAAAAAACCGTCCATGACCATGCCTGGCTCCCTTTTCCCTCGATCTCCCTCGCTCGTGCCAGATCAACGACAATCCGTCTCCTTTGCCCAAGCGGTTGCAAATGTCCCAATCTCTGTCCAACCTTCTCACCCTTTCAATGTCAACGACTTGGACCAGGTTGACGCCGGGCCATCGTCCGACATCCCGAACGCGGAAGTAGACCCAGGACAGCCCTCTCTTGACCCCTACATATCACCCTGGCGCACTCGTTCCGTAGCTTCCGTCAAGGATGCGGTGCACCGGTT
Source organism: Spongiforma cf. squarepantsii (assembly GCA_038094135.1). Lineage (NCBI taxonomy): Eukaryota > Fungi > Basidiomycota > Agaricomycetes > Boletales > Boletaceae > Spongiforma > Spongiforma cf. squarepantsii. Next base: position 133,164 of record JBBPTK010000001.1, on the reverse strand, counting down.
CAGTGCAACCGACGGCGTTGAAGCAGATTTTTCTCTCATGTTACCCAGCCCCCATGCGTCTCCGGCTAAGCCTGTTTCCAAGACTCAGTCTGTCTCCAAGACATCTCCTTGCCGCCCCACATCGAACCCTGTTTCCCCGGTCTTGATTTCTAGAAAAGGCAAAGAACGAGCGCGAGACAACGACGACGACGATTTGGATTTCGTCGTCCGTAGAAGCTCGGAGCATGATAATGTTCATGCAAAGGAACGTGAGTTGGACGCTGCTCGGCAGGAGCAGCGTGAAAACGAGAGACGTTCGAGTGGGGACCGGAGCAGGCGAGCTTCGGATGAACGGGAGCGAGACAAACGGCGGATTGTAGCCCTCGAGGATGAAGTCAGATGGTTGAAGGAAGAGGTGCGATTAATTTCTGTTTTCATCTCCTCCTGGACATGTCAGATTCACGTGTCTCAACAGCTGTCCAGAAGCCAGGCCCGGTTATCTCCCCCTCCCTCCCTTGCCCCACCTCCACCTCCACCACCCCCGCCTCCACCTCCGCTGCCATTGCGCATCGACACGGTGCCTTGTACTCCCACCACCATGTTTGCAACTGCTCGTGCCTCTCTACGGCACGCCATGACTCCTGTCGAGGCGCCCATCAATGATCCTGGATTGATTAGGACCAAAAGAAAGGGACAGCCCACTGTAAATGTCCCGTCCGAAAAGATGGCTGCGTTCTTACACGAGATCAAGACTGCCAAGTTAAAAAGGGTTCGTTCTGGCACGAATGTGATGGAAGGTGATGTAGCTGGACCATCGGGCCTTAGCAAGAGCATGAGTGTCGCTTCTGGTTCAGCTTCTGCGGTTCCCGCCAAACTCAGTGCCAGGGAAATATTGCGTCGACGTTCGTTAGCAAGTCTTCGTGTTCCAATTGATTCTTCCTTGGCCGCACCTGTACCACCATCTGTATTGGCAGCATCAAATGGACCGGAAGTTCGGGTGGGTCAGAAACGCAAAGCGGACGTACTAGGCGTAGACGACGTGATGGGTGGGCCATGTATGTCATATCCTCTAATTAGAGCGTCTGACGTCTTCTAACCGGTTCTCTTGTAGCGAAACGCCGTATAACTCAGTCATCGTCCCAATCTTCTTCAGAAATGAGCCAGCATACTACTTCGTCATCGTCGGAAATGTTGTCGCCGTCCATTCTTTCTCCCCCACCTCTTCAGGCGACGAACGAAACCGATGGGACTACTCCTTCACTCTGCTCGGACAATGATCGGGACGAGAACAGCATCGAGGACCCAGTCCCGTCGACACCTCCTGGGCCCCGATCCACCACTGCAATCGAAAAAGTCTCCAATGCACATGTTCACGAAGAGCGCGTAGATGTCATCGATGTTGACATGGAAGACGATTCACACCCAGAACCTAGGACTGGCAGATCAGTCAGCCCCGATTCAATCCCCCGCCATACTTCTGATTTGTTCAGGAAGCGCCCGCCGATGTCCCCGTTACCCATCCCCACTCCTCGCAGACTCTCGGCTCCAGGGCGTACCAAGCGAGGAGCGACTCCGAAGCCGAAGTCGCTCCCGTCCTCGGACTCGGATGACGAGGACGAGACATTCCCACAAACTGCATCCATTCCTTTTGTCTCCCTTATTCCTGTTTCAAAACCCAAATCGAAAAAGAAACCTACCCCGACAGGCAAAGGTCGCTCGCGAGCTGCGCTGCTACAACAAAATGGACACCCATCTGGTTCCTCGAGCTCGGGATCAAGTAAGCAAAAGAGAGCGCACAAACGACGACAGACCCTCGATGAAGAATTACGCAGGGCGGAAGCTCGCTCCTCCGACATGGACCAATGTAACGACGAGTTAGATCTAGAAGAGCAAGAAGACAATGTATTCATCGCCACAGGGACGAAGAGCAAGCACAGAGGTTTCCTTGCACACGGCGGTGGTGGGGGTGCCCCCGTATTTATGGGAGCAGGATATGTACAGGGAGCGATACCGGACAGTGCAGACGAGGATGAGATCCCAGAAGCACAGCGGGCTCACAGACCAACCAAGTCGGCAAGTCAGGCCTCTCTCATTCCGCGACCGAAAGCTAGAAAGTGATTCGTGAGTTCACTCATACTCATATACCTTTGGCTATCCGATACCGTAGTTATCTTTGTTATTTATTTCTATCTTTGAATGTACGGTACTTATGTAGATATTGTTCTTGTACGTAAAGTTGTTCCTCCGATGTTCAGCCGATGGTATCAATATGCTGTGTCCTCCCTTGCACGCTGCACTCACCTAGATGGATATGCAAACCCTTTCAGAGAGAACGAGACGCGGTGTCGAGCGATTGCGCTTGCATGGCAGCCTAAACCAGCCAGACTTGTAAGTTCCAAGCTCAAGCTTCGATCTCACCAAACTGAGAACCCGAAGATTAGGTATCTCGAGAAAGAAACTTGCCTCCGTGCTCGTTCTGCTCTACGAACAAGGAGGCGAGCTCCGTGTCCTCCTCACCACCCGTTCTAAACTTCTCCGCGCTCATCCCGGACAGACAGCATTGCCAGGCGGCAAATCAGACGAGACCGACGCAGATATCGTCTTTACAGCCGTAAGAATTCCCTTTCCTTCCTAACTTTTGATCCATATCGTGTCCACGACAGTTTAGAGAGGCTCAGGAAGAGGTCGGACTTCCCCTAGGCTCGCCCGACGTCCAAACGCTTTGCACACTCCAGCCGTTCCTCTCCCAATCCCAGCTCCTCGTCACGCCAGTCGTTGCCTTCCTGACGAATCTCGCCATCCTCGGTACGTTGAAACCTTGCATCGGCGAAGTGGACTGCATCTTCAGCCACCCGCTGGAGGCCGTTCTCGATCCGTCCCTTTCCGAAAAGGAGCCCTTGGCACCGAGGGGCAGCGAAGACTGGCCGTATCCTGAAGAGTTCTATGTGGGTAGCATTTTATTTTTCTGAGGAGAACTGCAACTGTTTTTTTATTTTATTTGTCCCTCTCTTCCTGACGACGACAGAATTCAACCGATCAAGTCGTCAAGATCGACGAGACGGAGAGCGTGTTGTACCGCCATCATCGACTCCGCTCTTGTGCTTCCCCCGTCAAAGGCCTGACGGCCGATATCCTTGTGAGAATGGTGATTGCATTGTATAGTCAACTAAGGTCCTAATTCTCGCTGCCCAGATTTCTGTAGCAGGTATCGTTTACGATAAAACGACGACATACGAGCGCCATCCTCCTGGAAGGGATGTTTCGTATCTATTAGATCTCCGTATAAAGCAGTATCGAACCTTCGAAGGGCCTAGAACTAATACTGCATCGACTGTATGATAGACTATAGAGTAACTCATATTCGCTCGTAGGTGTATGAGAACCACCCACTTCCGAAAATCATAATATCAGCCAGGTTGGCTGCTTCGATGTCTAACAACATACTCCTTCCCTAGAAATGTTTGGGATACACACGTATTCGTATACATATACATATGGATCTGCGTTACGACTGCGATTGAATAGATTTCAGAATATACCCTTCAAGCCCTCCACAAACCCAGAGCTCTTGTACGCTGGCACCGACCGTGCCTACTGCATACCGTTTCTCGTTTCCAGAGCCCGAGACGACAACAGACCCATCGCGCATGTCGATTCGTATTTCGTGACCCTCGTCTACGGTCAGCTCGCCCTTCTTACCTCCGCCACCGCGTTTGCCATCCTTGGCGTAGGCGTCCGTCAGGTCCTTGACGAGCTCTGGACATTCCAGGCACACCAGTCCATTGTTGATGGCGTTTCGCTTAAAGATGTCCCCAAACGAGCCCGCAATGACGGCGGGAATACCTGCGGCCTTGAGCGCGGTCGCAGCTTGCTCGCGGGACGATCCCGTGCCAAAGTTGTAGCCAGAGACGAGTATGACTCCCTGCCTCGTCACATCGCCGCCATCGTTCGATGCAGGAGGGGAGAGTTGCTTCACCAGTGAGGCCACCGTGCCTGCAAAAGTGGGATCGTAGTTTTCCATTACGACTTCAGCTTGACGCTCAAGGGTGATATCATCCTGGTAGGTATATTTTCCGGGATAAAGAGCATCCGTGTTCAGGTTGTCTTGAGGTGCAAATAGCAGACGGCCGGAAAAAGCGGATGGGAAACCAGGGAAGAAAGGCTCATCAACCTTTTGCACCGAAGCCTCAGGTGAAGCAGTGAATGGCTCCGAGGGGACTACGTAAAACGTAGGTGCGCTGGACGATGGTAGACGGGCAGGGTCGAGCGAGTCGGGGCTGCAGATATAACCATTGACGGCACTGGCAGCAACCACCGCAGGACTTGCTAGATATGCCTGCGCCTTGGGATGACCCATGCGACCCTTGTAGTTCCTGTTCGTCGCGCTAATTCCAGTTTCCCCTTCCTGGAGAAGGCCCGTCCCAAGACCGATGCAAGGTCCACAACCTGCGGGAAGTACTTTGGCGCCAGCGGTGACTAGGGTATCCCAGTATCCGAGCCGTTCCGACTCTAGCTGAACCAAAGAACTTGCTGCAGCAATGTAAAACTCGACTCCTGATGCGACTTTCTTTCCTTCCACGACGGCTGCCGCGTCCGCGATGTCTGAGACACGTGAGTTGGTGCAGCTGACAAGGTACGCTTTTTGAATGGGTATGCGTGCTTCTTCAAGTTTTGGCAGTGGAGTAGATACTTTGACACTGTTTGGACCTGACACGTGTGGAACAAGGGTAGAAAGATCGAAGACGAGGTGGGAAGAGTATGAGGCACCGGTATCTGAGATGAGCGGTGCGATCTTGAGTGCATCAAGACGCTTCCGGTTGATACGAGGGTGCTCTGGAGGCGCGGGGATACCCGAAGTACCTGAACCGAAGGAACGGAGCTCAAGTCTGTTGAGTGTTTGTTCGTACCAATCCAAAAGCATCTGATCTACGGGAAAAACGCCGACAAGGGCACCCCATTCGGTAGTCATGTTTGAGATCGTAAGGCGTTCGTCAACCGAAAGGGAAGCGACGCCTTCGCCAGTGAACTCGATTGCGGCGTTCAGAACCTCGTCTTTGTTGAAGGAACCGCAGAGAGCCACGATGACGTCCTTCCCCGTTACACCAGGAGCAAGTTTGCCTCTGAGCTCAACCTTAACCATACGAGGGACCTGCCACCAAGTCTTGCCAGTTGCCCAGAGAGCTGCTGCGTCTGTGCGGACTATTGGAGTACCGACGCAGCCGACACCACCATACATATTACTGTGACTGTCGCTAGCGACTGTGAGGGTGTAGGGAAACGCATATCCTTCTTCCACGAGAATCTGATGTCCGATACCCCGGCCTGCGGGGAAGAAGTCGATGCCATGTTGGCGTGCAAACGACTCGATGGCGAAATATTTCGCAAGATTTTTTTCCGACTTGTTTTGGACGTCATGGTCGAGGGTGAAGACAAGCTGTCTGGAGTCCGTGATCTTGGTAGCTCCTATAGATTTGAACCTGGCATCGGGGCAGTGAGCTTGAGGTGCCAGCAGGAATAGACACGAGTGCATACTTGGAGATGACTGGACCAGTATTGTCGTGTGTCATAACATGTTCTGGTCGAATCATGACATAGTCTCCAGCCTTGACCGCCTTTCCATGGGGAACGTCGACCGCGTATTTTTGTACGACCTTTTCGATGGTGGTTTGTGGGATGGAAGAGGCTGTTGCGAACAAACGGGCATGTACCCGTTGGTGGGTTCGGAGAAACCGCATAACTGGTGATGCCGTGACTGTTTTTCGGTTCACAACTATTTACTAACGTTCGATCTGCTATGAACTACGCAGGTACTGATGGTGCTATCACTCCACCCATCGCACGTCGTCTGTCGACCTCAGTGTAGTCCGATGCACCCCCTACCCACTTCCATGCATTGTCCCTGACAAACTCCTCGAACGCCCACAGCACTGGCTGCAGCAGGGAGAGTGGTCGGCACCACACATATGTGTTCACTTCGATCGGACTCAGCAGCTCGTCTGGTCCTGGTATCTCTGCAGCGTCTTTCGGCAGCACTTCTGCTGCTTCTACGTCGTCGAGACCTACAGGGGGACCAAGAGGGTGTACGAGGACCAGCTCTCGGGTATATTCCTATCATCGCGTCTCCTTCGGCTGTCGTCGTCATTCAGTCGACAGGTTAGCACTCACATCCCCCTCGAATATGTCCAACAGTCTCATATCTTCATCGGAAAGTCCTTTTACCAACGATCCTCTGACAGACCTTGCCTTCAGCTCGAGATCTTCGCTAAACATGGCCCGACTGCGAGAGTAAGGAACGATGGCCGGGTAATCTGCGCCCTGCAAAATTTGTCGAGAGTGAGTATTGAAGTTGCATTGCGATATATATACAAGATGTCTACATTGATTTTGTGCCTGGTATAGTCCTACCGATGATTGTATTGTCAGGCAAGTCCGCAGAAGATAGACGGCACCCACGAGTAACAGCGCCGGGCTGATCTGGAGGTAAGAGCCATCGTGTCCGATCACTCGTTTGAGTATCTCTGGGTGAATGAGCGTCCCGTTGAAGAAGACGGATGCCATGAATGAGGGATGAGAGGGCTACAGGATGAGACGGGAACTCGGGAAACATCGTAACGACTCGGACGGCCCTTGAAAGAAGCACTCGCACTCCTCACTTGTCCGTGTCCTTCCTATGACTGTCATAAAGTCTGCTCCTCAACAATCGCACCCGCCCTGCGCAGATCTCTACGAATCATCACCGCCGGCATTCGGTCATAACATGCGTGCAATTTTTGGCTTTGGCCCCAATTATGTCAATCTTAACAACGGTGCGTGTACATCCTTCTAAAAACTTGTTTTCCCATGCTAATTTTGTCAGGTTCCCTTGGCTCGCTCCCACTTCCCGTCCGTGCCTTCTGTGATGCACTGACGGACGAGATCGAGTCTAGTCCGGACAAGTTCGTAAAGATCACCTGGACTCATTACTGGAACCGTGCCCGCGAACGGATTGCCAAGTTCATAGGAGCAGACTCTGAAGAATGTGTCCTTATCAATAACGCTTCATACGGCATTGCGACCATCCTCCGCAATTTCACTTATAATGAGGGTGACATTTTGCTCGGAGGTATGAGCACCGACCCTGTAAGATTGCGGATTTGTGACCACTTCGCTGCCCAGCAACGACCACATACGGTTCAGTTTGCCAAGCTCTCAAGTATCTTGCAGACGTTCCACCCTACCCATCTGTGTCGACGTTCAACCTCCAGTTCCCGTGTAATCATGAGAAGATCATCCAAGATTTCGATGAGCATATCAAGCAGCTCACCAAAATTGCAGATCCGACCGGAAAAAGAAAGATTATCGCCGTTATTGATAGTATCGCTGCCAACCCAGGTGTTTTGCTTCCCTGGAAGGAGATGGTGACAATTTGCCGGAAAGCTGGGGTCATCAGTCTGGTAGATGCTGCTCACTCGATAGGCCAGGAGTTGGATATCAATCTCTCTGAAGCACGACCCGACTTCTGGGTTTCCGTATGTCTTTCTATACCCTGTTTGATGTCTTCACACCGTCTTCTCTTCTTGATAGAATTGCCACAAATGGTTCTTTTCCAAGAGGGGAAGTGCTGTTCTTTACGTCCCGAAAAGGTCCGTTGGTCTCAGACCTCATACCTTCCGGCTATTAAAGGAAAGGTCGAATTAGGAACCAACATTTGATCAAATCGCCCATTCCTACCCCGATCACTTATCACTCTCCACATGATGAGGATTATCAAGGTCCTCAGAACTTTGTCACGCTCTTCCGATGTGCGTGTGATGTTTTACCTACAGTTCCATCGACCTACGTATTCTAGGGAACGGAACAGTCGATCTCGTCCCGCTTCTGAGCATCACTGCAGGTCAGCACATTTTCGGGGGTGCGCTGCAAATTTTATTCCTGACATTCACACAGCGATGGATTTTCGAAAATGGCTGGGTGGTGAGCACAAAATCAACAAGTACACCCACGCACTCGCTATTGCAGGAGGCAAGCGCCTGGCAGAACGTCTCGGGACACGGGTTCTGGACCCAGAGGGTGATTTGACACTGAGCATGGTTGGTGGAAAGCAACGATTTCTGCAGTGCTCATCCAACGTGCTCATAAAATAGGTGAACGTGGAACTGCCAATACCTGGAGATGTCGAGTCAACCAGAGAGGTTCTCCAGCTCTTTACCGATACTTTGTTGGTTGATTGGTACACCTTTCTCCCTGTATTCAAACACAATGGGAAATGGTGGGCTAGATGTAGCGCACAGATTTGGAACGAGGTTCGTACTACATATCTATCTTGGCTTCGTCGTCGGCTCGATCGACTCATCCCTTTCATAGATATCTGACTTTGATCTGATTGCCAACGCCTTGAAGGACGCTTGCAATAGAGTTAAGATATTTGCTGCGCAGCAGAACAAAGCACAGAAAAGCAACTGATATCTTTTGTTACATACTATCGCATACCTAGGATGTCTTGGATCAAGTTGTAAGGTATGCTCTGCGTCTGCGTACCGATTCGGTTCGAATGGTCTTGGTCACCTTCTCTATCATCACACATGCCTTCTCCTTGCTTTTCCCGTTTCACTTTTTCCTTTCTTTGTACTTCAACGTTGCCTTGCTTCTCCTTTGTTTGACTAAGTACCTAGGTATGGCTCTCTTGTACTATATAAAACTCCATGTATTCTCTACATCGAGACCATCATCATTATCTCATCATGTCGACTTGAAGCAAATTTGTCCTACATTGTCATCACCTCTCTCAACGAACGACATCTGTGTCCAACACCAACGTATCTCGAACGATCGACTAAGCCTTTCATCGCCGTTTTTCCTTTCTAGGTTAAGCTCCCGTACCCTTCAGAACTCGCACTCACACCTTCTGGTAGTTTCTATCGTACAGGAACTACCTTCTCTACATAGTTTGACCTTGATGTTGGCCATGTAGAGTGCAGCACGCAAGAAGCAAATACGATCAGTCTGCTGCTTGCTCAAAGCTTCATGCGACTGGGTACTGTGGGTGAGTGGCTAAACGTAGGAACTAATTCCTATACTACAACATTCGGTTTAAACTGTCTCGATTAGATCATCTCCTCACGATCGAGATTTCCCTGTGGACAAGCAACCATCATTATGAAGGTTGCCCATTCTCACCGGGCTTGTTGGCAGCATAGAAGAACACTGAAGAAATTGACGAAGTCTGGATACGAGTTTGGATGTTGATGATTTTGTGCGAAGTCATACAAGTCGCCGATCTTACTACCGTATGACGTTGTGTCGATTCCGTGCAATTATCGAGGCAGGAGATGGCTTGCAAGCTGCCTCGATCCTTCAGGTACATGGCGGCGCTGGGTCGTCCTCATCGTCTGAGATGATTTCGATTATGTCTCCCCTTTTCACAGCTGCTCTGTACTGAACCATTTCCATAATCTCGTTCTCTCCCTTCTCCCCGGCTGAAGAACTCAACCTCGCCAATCTCGGGGATCCAGCAGCTCACCAAGAGTATGCAGAGGGCCAAAGATATGGTTTTGTGATCTGAGAACTTCCACAAATTGCAAGAGCTGCTCTTCAGTTGACCTGAGCAGAGGCAATGTTAGCATACTCTATGCAGTTTGACTGAAAGTACTTGTAGCTCTCAAGGCACATCGTTGTGACAGTGTCTGCATACAAATTACACAGAATATCTACATGGCCCAAACCTTGGTGATCAACTCAGTCAAACCTAGTGTGAATTCAGTTCCCAGCTCACACAAGACCAACACGTAAAAGGAAACCTACCAATGTCGTTCGTGTTAAACTGGTAAACACCGACCAAAACACCAACAGTTGCGGCACGAAGCGTCCATGTCATCAAGGGACCAATGATGGCAAACTTGCGCTTGTGGAGATAGTCGACAAGGATTGAGTCGAACTACAGGCCCAGTGGTGAGTTCCATGCAGTGTACAAAGCCTGAAATGATTCGCCATGTTGCTTACCCCAATGTGACTGTGCATGACGAGCGAGATACCCAAGAGACCGTCAAGGATCGGATAAGCTGTGCCAGAGGTTGCGAATGCAGCTGCAGTCATGGGTAACAATGCTGCAGAGAGGAGGCGTTCAAATGCCCAGTGATAAGAGCCATGAGTTTTAGAAGGAGGGGGGAAGGAAGTTGGGTCGTTGACAGTTCCTTTGTAGATGGCTGAGGGTTGTGATGAGGATGAACAAGAGTGAGATTGATTATGTTTAACTTACGTCCACCAGGAACATATTGGGCTGTCGAGCTGGTAGCACATCTCACTGCGAATGCAAATGAGCATTTGCCCTCGTGAAATTGCGACACATACCTTGCAGTGCCGACCTCAAAACATTGCGCCTAGTGGTGGAAGCGAATGTCCGAGGGAGTGTTGAACGCAACATGAACGATGCAGACATGGTCATCGAGAGTGTAAATGTTACAATTGAGTGATGTCAGCGGGTGATGTGTGTGGAATAAGACAAACCCGAGCCAATCACACGGTCCAGCATGCTATTATGTCCGTCCCAGTCACGTGACGATGCAGAAATGCGATCAATTATGTTCCGCTATTAAGCAGAGTCGAGTTTGAACCATTATTGTGGCGCAATCAGCGTGTTCGTCGTCGCAGCCGTTCTGCTCAGCAGGCAACTCTTTCGGGCAGCGTGAGATTTTGATCTCCGGCCCAGGCCTACGCATGGCTTCTTCCTCAACGGGCTCGAGAGCCATTAGGGCAACTTCAGAGTCACCTTTAGCATCCATTACAGCTCGAAGAGCAGCCTGCCAATCAGCATCAATGAAGCGGTTTCCGAGGTGAGCTTTGAGTCGAATTGCTGCATTCGGTAGCAATATGTCAATGTAATGATAGACTGGCAATAACCAGTCACCGAGTGTGAGGTTCTTGCGGGCTGCCTGCTGCACCAGTGGTGGCTCTGCAGAAGTGCCGAAGCATTTTCTGCATGCTTTGGCCGTCTCACAGCTCGGGTGGGCGATTAGTGGACCTATTGCGGGGTTCCCGTTTCTCATTGAGCATTATGATGTGCTGATGGAGCCAAAAGAATACGAAACCTTTCAGTTTCCCGTTCATGGGAGCAATATCTACTCGACCACAGGCTCCATCATAATGCATATCGTATGAGTCATGTCTATGCAATATGCAAAAAATATCTTCATTTTGGCTGGCCCCGACTCGGGTCCACCAGAAAATCAATGCATTATGAGCATATATACTGTGGCTGGTGATGGTGACTGATCTTCACGCTACAACTATTTACTAAATGAACTATGCAGGCACTGATGGTACTATCACACCACCCATCGCACGTCGTCTGTCGACCTCGGTGTAGTCCGACGCACTCCCTACCCATTTCCATGCATTATCCCTGACAAACTCCTCGAACGCCCACAGCACTGGCTGCAGCTGGGAGAGTGGTTGGGACCACACATATGTGCTCACTTCGATCGGACTCAGCAGCTCGTCTGGTCCTGGTATCTCTGCAGCGTCTTTCGGCAGCACTCCTGCTGCTTCTACGTCGTCGAGACCTACAGGGGGACCAAGAGGGTGTACGAGGACCAGCTCTCGGGTATATTCCTATCATCGCGTCTCCTTCAGCTGTCGTCGTCATTCAGTCGACAGGTTAGCACTCACATCCCCCTCGAATATGTCCAACAGTCTCATATCTTCATCGGAAAGTCCTTTTACCAACGATCCTCTGACAGACCTTGCCTTCAGCTCGAGATCTTCGCTAAAGATAGCCCGACTGCGAGAGTAAGGAACGATGGCCGGGTAATCTGCGCCCTGCAAAATTTGTCGAGAGTGAGTATTGAAGTTGCATTGCGATATATATACATGATGGCCTGTCTACATTGATTTTGTGCCTGGTATAGTCCTACCGATGATTGTATCGTCAGGCAAGTCCGCAGAAGATAGACGGCACCCACGAGTAACAGCGCCGGGCTGATCTGGAGGTAAGAGCCATCGTGTCCAATCACTCGTTTGAGTATCTCTGGGTGAATGAGCGTCCCGTTGAAGAAGACGGATGCCATGGATGAGGGATGAGAAGGCTACAAGATGAGATAAGAACCCGGGAGACATTGTGACGACTCGGATGACCCTTGAAGCACTCGCACTCCTAACCTGTCCGTGCCCCTCCCATGACTGTCATAAAGTCTGCTCCCCAACAGTCGCAGTCCCCCTGTGCAGATTTTTACAAATCACCACCGCCAGCATTTGGTCATGACATGCGTGCAATTTTTGGCTTTGGCCCCAATTATGTCAATCTTAACAACGGTGCGTGTACATCCTTCTGAAAACTTGCTTCTCTATGCCAATTTTCTCAGGTTCCTATGGCTCGCTCCCACTTCCCGTCCGTGCCTTCTGTGATGCGCTGACGGACGAGGTCGAGTCCAGTCCGGACAGGTTCATAAGGATCACCTGCATTCATTATTGGAATCGTGCCCGCGAGCAGATTGCCAAACTCATAGGGGCGGACACTGAAGAATGTGTTCTCGTGAACAACGCCTCACACAGTATCGCGACCATCCTCCGCAATTTCACTTATAATGAGGGTGACATTTTGCTCGGAGGTATGAGCATCGACCTTGTAAGATTGCAGGCTTGTAACTTCTTCACTGCCCAGCAACGACCACATACGGTTCAGTTTGCCAAACTCTCAAGTATCTTGCAGACGTTCCACCTTACCCATCTGTGTCGACGTTCAACCTCCAGTTCCCGTGTAATCACGAGAAGATCATCCAAGATTTCGATGAGCATATCAAGCAGCTCACCAAAATTGCAGATCCGACCGGAAAAAGAAAGATTATCGCCGTTATTGATAGTATCGCTTCCAACCCAGGTGTTTTGCTTCCCTGGAAGGAGATGGTGGCAATTTGCCGGAAGGCCGGGGTCATCAGTCTGGTAGATGCTGCTCACTCGATAGGCCAGGAGTTGGATATCAATCTCTCTGAAGCACGACCCGACTTCTGGGTTTCCGTATGTCTTTCTATACCCTGTTTGATGTCTTCACATCGTCTTCTTGGTAGAATTGCCACAAATGGTTCTTTTCCAAGAGGGGAAGTGCTGTTCTTTACGTCCCGAAAAGGTCTATTCGTCTCAGACTCCATACCTTCCGGCTATTAAAGGAAAGGTCGAATTAGGAACCAACATTTGATCAAATCGCCCATTCCTACCCCGGTTACTTATCACTCTCCACATGATGAAGACTATCAAGGTCCTCAGAACTTTGTCACGCTCTTCCAATGTGCGTGTGGTGTCTCACCTACAGTTCCATCGACCTACGTATTCTAGGGAACGGAACAATTGATTACGTCCCGCTTCTGAGCATCACTGCGGGTCAGCACATTTCCGAGGATATTCTACAAATTTTATTACTGACATTCACACAGCGATGGATTTTCGCAAATGGCTGGGTGGTGAACACAAGATCAATGAGTACACCCCGCACTCGCTATTGCGGGAGGCAAATACCTGGCAGAACGTCTTGGGACACGGGTTCTGGACCCAGAGGGTGACTTGACACTGAGCATGGTTGGTGGAAAGCAACGATTTCTGCAGTGCTCATCCAACGCGCCCATAAAATAGGTGAACGTGGAACTGCCTATACCTGGAGATGTAGAGTCAACCTTCGAAGTTCTCCAGATCTTTATCGATACCTTGCTGGTTGATTGGCAGACCTTTGTCCCTGGATTCAAACACAATGGGAAGTGGTGGGCTAGATGTAGCGCGCAGATTTGGAACGAGGTTCATATTACATGCTTATCTTGACTTCATCGTCCATCGATCGACTCATCCCTTTCATAGATGTCTGACTTTGATCTGATTGCCAACGCCTTGAAGGACACTTGCGATAGAGTTAAGAAATTTGCTGCGCAGCAGAACAAAGCACGGGAAAGCAACTGATATCTTTTGTTACATACTATTGCGCGCCTAGGGACATCTTGATTCGAGTTGACCTTGATATCGGACATGTAGAGCGCAACACGCAAAAAAAAATACAACCAGTCTGCTGCTTGCTCAAAGCCATGATCATGCGACTCAGTGGCCAACAACTTTCCTTACACTGTCTCGATTATCATCTCTCAATGATCGAGTCATAAATCATCATTACGAATATGCCATTCTCACCGGGCTTGTTGGCAGCATAGAAAAACGCACTGAAGAAATTGACGAGGTTTGGATCCGAGCATGATGCTCCAGTTGATCGAAGGGTGCCATTTTAGTCGGCAGCGGAAATCTGGATTTCGCAGTGCACGAAGCCGGGCCCACTTCGTCTGACTCGGATGGTGGGCGGTGTGTCATCCGAGTCGCCGATCTTGCTTTTCAAGCCTCAGGGCCCCTTCTAAACTGGAAGTTGCTGATCAGAATAAGATAAGAGAAATGGGCAACGAACGGTGGTGCGCCATCAACCTCTTGTCAGAGACCGGCTTTAGCGCTCGTTACGACACCCTCCTGTCCCCAGTACGTAAAGTCTTCTTATGGGTTGCCCCACTCATTCTTGTATCTGTGGGCTGACTGAGTCCGACTCAATCACTAGATCAAAGTTAGTGTATTATCAGTATCTTGTTCCTGCAGCCTCGACTGACCTTTGACATCACAAGTACTTCGTCGGCGGCTGACGCCCAACATGCCTATAAAGTCGACCTCCGGATCGATCGATCATTCACCTTTCAGCGCACCGCATTTTCTATCGACAAGCCACATTCTTCATCACGAATCCCGCCGTCAGCCTTATTCAATTCCAGATCATGATAACCTCATCCAGGAGCAGAAACGATCGAGACGTGCATGCTGGCGAAATTCCCAGTATCGCAGGCATCGATATGGACCTGAATGAGGCCATCGAGGTTGCTACCGTCGACGCGGATGACACCGCATTCAAAGCCATGTGGCTCGAGAGCACGGCAAGTAGAAACCATGTCAGCGGACTATGGAAGTCTCCTTAACGCCCATCCTTCAGGAAGTGTCTTCCACGCTCTCGCGTAGACGCACGGACTCGCAGGTCAAGAAGCAGACGAGGATTTTTTCCATAGTGAGGTCAGCAAAAGATAGCTTCACCAAGTTATTCAATGCTACGCGTCGCTTCTGTTCGACTGTCTCAAACATCGACCAGCGACGCTGTGGGCAGGACGTGCACTCGCTTTTGTTAAGATCAACATCTCAGTGTGCCATATCAAGAGTTCGTATCGTCACGATGTTCGGCCCAGTCCCCAGGGAATCAGCGGCCACCTCGCTCGTCGCCTGCAGCAAGCGCGCAGTCGAAGATGTCCCTCCAACCTCTCCAAGTACCTATTCTTCGTCGCGGTCCTCACTAGTGCGGCATTTCACTGAGTCACAACGAACCCCTTGCTCCATATTCCTTCTGAACGACCTTCATACGATCGAGGAAGAAGCAGAGTCCCAAGAAGATGTCAGTGGGGTGCACACTACATCCCACGTCTCCTGTGGGTCGTTGGCGAAAAGCGACTCTGAGGCAAAGTATGACGCCATGCTGGCAGCCGAGTTTACGACGTTCTCGTTCGACTCGGGTGACATTCAAGAATGGTCTGATGAGGTGGAGAAAGAGAAGCAGGCGAAGATGGATGCCCACTTTGCATACACCTCGAAGGCTCTGGCGGTTCCCATCCCAAAACTTTCCGCCTGCTTCTCGGTCATCTCTCCTTCCGAGCTCGCAGTCGTCGACAAGGATGAACTCGTCAGCGACCCTTCGCCTGTAAAGACGGAATACTCTGAGACGGACACTTCGTTCTCAGAGACGTCAATAGCGACTAGCGTCGACGTAGAGGACAGTCAGCCTCCTCTCTCACTTACGCTGCTTCGCCATGGGCTTCGGAGAGTCAGAAGCTACGAAGACCTAAGGGTTTGTTTCCTTCGACATCGTGTTGCTTTCCTGTCTGACTTTTGAGTACGTAGAGCGTAGAAGTGATATTTGACGGAGATAACTCATTCTCAGAAATGTCTTGCTGGTCGTTTGATATGGACATTACTACCGAAAGCAAGAGAGCCGCTTTGCGTAGATCGGTGAGATGCAATGATCTCCGGGTACGTTGGTTATTGTGTAGTCCCCAAGCACCTCTCCTCAGATTCATTCTTAGCGGTCGTTTTTGTCACTAGAACCTGAGGACTTGTTTCGTCTGACATGTTCTCAACGATTGATTGATGCGTCATAGTCATGTTTGTGGCATCTCAGGAGCTCCTTCGTCGAGGAGTACACTTTCTTCTGTGACTTATCCAAAGATCGTTGATAGTCCTACCAGTATCACATACTTGTGGCATCAATAGCCCATATTTTATATCATATCCGATTTCTAAATGGGCTCGTTTCTCGTAGGACAATCAAGCCTCGTTTCACTGGTTGACGGATCAAATGATGAGGCTCATGCAAATTTGGGTTAGTGCATACCTCATGACTCATCATATACTTGCGATTACTTGGTTGTACAATCTCATCCGGGTGAATGAACGAATTGAATGGCCATCCCAGACTTGCTACATTCGGCCAAACAACACTGATGATAAAAATAAGGCATACCAAAGTATGAAATACACCATGAGAAGCTGCAAACGCTACGCTGCCGCAGTGACTGTAGCAGGTCCAGCTACAGAAGCAGGCCGTACTTTGTCGGGTCCTGCAGAACTGAGAGCTGCAGAGGCAAGATCCTTTGGTTCTCCCGAAGATGCGCTGGAGGCTTCCGGAGGACTCGAAGGATGATTAATTTTGGCCTTTTTCTTCTTCTTGAGTAAGCCTGTTTCACTCGTTCAGTCATGAATCTACATCCACTCGAGCGGCACTAACCTGTCGAAACGGCGGATTTCACACTGTCAATAATTTCCTGGCTCTCTTCCAGGAATTCGGTATCATCAAAACGATGCTTCTTCCCCGCAGAAGAACCTGAATCCGCCGAAGCCGAGGCGATCTTTCTCTCAAGGGCCTCTAGCTTGGCCTTTTTAGCTTCTGCTGCGACTTTCTTGCGTTCTTCTTCATTCTCCATATAGTCCACCAGGCTGAGAGCGAGTCAAACAAGTGTGAACGAAACGAGCGAAAGGACGCACCGTTTGGCAGTCTTAATCGTGCTGAGCCTGCGGCCACTGAGATCCCTACAGGAGTCGTTGTTGCTCGTCTTCTGACTGCTCATGCGACCTCCGGCAGCACGTAGTTGCGAGCCAAAACCACCCTTTCCACCGCGGAGACGTGGTACAATTCGTAAAGTGACGAGGTCCGGAGAGTCGCCATGCAGATCTGAAATGCGAGTGTCTGGGGTGAGCGAACCACTGTGTGGAGAGATGTGGAGCGAGTCAGAGGCTGGTAAATCGGGATAACGGTGGCTCAGAAGGTCGTAGAGGTCATCTACGCGAGTATCTGAGGGAACGCGGAGGGAAAGAGTGGGGAAAGGGGGGAATGTGGAGAAGAGAACGCTGGTGGACATGACGGTAAGAATGGAGGGAATGACTAAGCTGAACGACTGCGAGAGTTGGAGCAACTAGGCGATACCTAATGCGGACTAGAATCGTATATTAGGGTCGTATAGTTCTGTTATCGAACAATATTCAAGAGGTTTTAGTTGTTTCTTTCAGCACGTGTACATGTGATCATGAGAGTAGTTCTCCTATGAAGAACCAAATACGGTAAAACGACTCCTTCCTTCATGACCATGGATACGCTACTCGTCGACTGGCCAGTCCAGTTTTGTCTTGGAACGACAGCCATTACTTATGTCGTGTCTGTCTTGACCGGGAACGTCTCTCAGGTGGACAGACTCTGGACGTTCCTTCCTACCATTTACACCGCTTATTATGCGCTCCTTCCACTCTGGCCTCGCAATCAGCGGGCGTTCCCGCTTCCATACATAACAGAGACCTTTAGCCCTCGCGCGCTGTTGATGCTCGCTCTGGTCGTAAGTTGTTTGTATAATCGTCGGATGCTAGGTCTCATGCCTCGTGGTTCAGGTCACTTGGATGTCCAGGTACGTACTTACATGACGACTCCATGGGTATGGCACTGACAATTTTCAGGCTCACATATAACGCATGGCGAAGAGGCATCCTCCGCTTGTGAGTCCTTCCGTATTCATCTGACAATTGATTAATTCCTGCTGTGATTAGTGGTGAAGAGGACTATCGCTGGCAGGTAGTCCGCTCTAAAATCCCTTCCTGGTTGTTTCAGGTTTTTAATCTCACGTTTATCGGCAAGTTGAAACGACCATTACTGTTGGCGCTGCGACGCTCATCATAATGTTCAGCCTTCATTCAAAACGTTCTTCTCTTTGCTCTTGCTCTTCCCACCAAGATTGCTGTTACCCAGCCGCACACGAGTCTGGGAGTCACCGATTGCGTTTTAGGCGCACTGGGATTCCTCGTCATCATGACGGAGTTCGTTGCAGACAACCAGCAGTATTCATATCAGACGTTCAAACGATCAGGTAAACTGAATCCAAACGAATGGTTCGGAGCTCGTATTGCATGGACGAAGCGGGATGCTGAGCGAGGATTTGTGACGCGTGGTCTATGGGCCTGGAGTAGGCACCCCAACTTTTTCTGCGAGCAGACCTTCTGGGTACGTCGTGTTGCGGGTAGACGCGGATCGACTGACACCGAGCGTGGGTAGATCATCATCAACTTGATCCCATTGGTGTGTGTGGATGGACCGTGGGGACAAGAATGGCCGACATCGCTAAGATCACTGATACCGATTCTTCCGAGCTTATCGCTGTGTGCGCTGTTCATTGGGTCTACCAGGTTCACCGAATCAATTTCGTTGGGCAAGTACCCAGTGGCATACAAGGCATATCAGGAGCGTGTCGGAATATTCGAGCCATACTGCACGATGTTACAGGGTGCGCTACTAAGCATGCAGGGTAGACGCGAGGAGGTAGATGAGATCGTGTTTGGCCAAGAAGTGAAAAAGGAGGAATGATTTTGACGAGGTTTCCTACTGCACGCTTAGGTCATCGGACTAGAATCCGAACAAATAAATTATGTCGGCCGAACCCGATTCGAGTAGAAAAAAGACGCGACTTGACTCGGCGTTTGAAAATCACCAACGATGACTTCGATCGTACCCCGTCTCTCCTCGCGTTCTCTTCGCGCCTTTGCTCGTCGTCTTCCTCGTTCCTCGTCCAGTGTGAACGCTGCGTCCTTCTCTCTTCTCGCTCGCTCTCCTGTAGCTCGTCGTTCCCCAGTTCAGGTAAATTTTTCGTTTTGACTGAAAATTTCTTCGCGTCATTTTTCACTGACGCTTCATTCCAGACTCTCCCCGTGCGTGGTGTGAAGACCCTCAATTTTGCGGGTACAGACGAGGTCGTGTATGAGCGCAGCGATTGGCCTCTTGCCAAACTTCACGACTACTTCAAAAACGATACCCTCGCCATCATCGGCTATGGTTCCCAAGGTCACGGCCAGGGCTTGAACGCACGTGACAACGGCCTTAATGTCATCGTTGGTGTCCGCAAGGACGGTGAGAGCTGGAGTCAGGCTATCGAGGATGGCTGGGTTAATTTTTCCTTTCACTTGTCCGTGCTATCTATTTACCCCTCTTGGATAGATCCCAGGAGAGTCTCTCTTTCCCATTGAAGAAGCCATCAATCGAGGAACGATCATCATGAACCTTCTTTCCGACGCCGCTCAATCACAGACTTGGTCCACCCTCAAGCCTCTCATCACCAAGGGCAAGACCCTTTATTTCTCGCATGGTTTCTCCGTCGTCTACAAGGAAGACACCCATGTCATTCCTCCCCCCGATGTCGATGTCATCCTTGTTGCTCCCAAGGGTTCAGGTCGAACCGTCCGTACTCTCTTCAAGGAAGGCAGGGGTATCAACTCTAGCATTGCCGTCTTCCAAGATGTTACAGGCAAGGCAAAGGAAAGGGCTGTTGCACTCGGTGTTGCCATCGGTTCCGGATACTTGTACGAGACCACGTTCGAGAAGGAAGTTTACTCTGACTTGTTTGGTGAACGAGGCGTGGTATGTCCTTCCTTTTGTCCATTTAATCAGTGCACTTACCGGGTTGAGTAGCTTATGGGTGCCATTCGTGAGTTCGTTTGCTGCCCGTGAATGATTCTATCTCAAGTGCAACCAGAGGGGTTGTTCTGCGCTCAATACAAGGTTCTTCGTGCCAACGGCCACTCACCCTCGGAAGCATTCAATGAAACCGTCGAGGAAGCTCTGCAATCCCTCTATCCTTTGATCGGCCAGAAGGGGTGAGTAATTACACTGTAGTGCACATTTGTCGCAAACAAGTTGGTTTACTGTTACAACAGCATGGACTACATGTACAACACTTGCTCTACTACCGCCCGCCGTGGAGCACTCGACTGGGCTCCTGTTTTCGAAAAGACCAACCTTCCCGTCTTCGAACAACTATACCAGAGCGTTAAGAACGGCACGGAAACCCGTAAAGCTTTGGAGTTTAACGGTCGCTCAACGTATCGTCGAGACCTTGCCAAGGAACTCAAGGAGATTGACGACCAGGAGATCTGGAGAGCTGGTAAGACTCGCATAATTTTACATTGCTGTGGTTGCTCAATTGGCGATATTTAGGCAAAGTCGTCCGTTCCTTGCGCCCCGACTACAAGCCTGAGTAAATGTATTAATACCTATCTGGGCTACTGTTTACATCTACTACATCCTTTTGAGTTGGTTACCTCGTGCTCGAGAATCAAAAAGCACCGTTGGTGCTATTGATCGTCTTGGATCAGTTATACACATCATTTCCTGTAGTTTTGAGATTCGAGATGCTAAAAAATCCAGAATCTTGGTGGATGTTGTGTTGTCTGAAGCAGATGGCTTGAATCGTACAAATTAGTCGTACAAGGCTGCAACTCCTGTCATGGGAGTCGTTCATTGAAGTGACTGCTATTATAACACGACGACATTAAACCTTGTTATTGAATCTCACCCTCTAGATGAGCCATTGAAACATGGACAAAGACAATCGTGACGATTTCACATTCGCAAAGCTATCTGACTTGAAGCTACCGCTAACCTTTCGGATGTAAGTGCTCGCTCTGGTTGGTATCCACAACTTCTGACTGACGATTTCCTGATACAGCTCACAGCTTGAAGGAACAAGACCAAGTAAATCAGTCTCGGAAGTTCTAGAGAGTCCAGAGTTGAGATTTCATGGCGCACAATCCTCGTGAGGCTCTCCATCATCTCTCTTCATCCCTCCTTGCAGCGCGAACTGATATCTAGACAGTTCGCTCTCAGATCTCTACGTCACCTGTCAGCTCATAGCTGACAATAAACCTCTGACAATTCCATTCCAAACGTCCTTCAAGGCATTCAAGACCAACTATACGTGCGTCCTTCTCGACCTCCTCAAGCGCTCATCTACTCACGCGTGTTTACCCATGTAGCTGGAACGAATGGGTGTCGCTCCCGATACGTTATTGCGATCTCCCATTGAGTTCGCAGATCACCTTCACCGTATGGGATATTGGAGACCCACGTTCGGCCGTGCCGGTGGGCGGCACGACTTTCAGGCTATTTGGAAAGAAATGGTGAGGCTACTCATCGCCCTGCGAGTCCCCCATTCATCGTGCTCTAGGACCTTGCGGAGGGGTAAGCACAGGCTTTTGTTATGGCCTGGGAAGGAGGCAGACGGGTCCATGGATACCACAACGCCAAGCAAACTGGGTACGAGGGACGAGATGGGTCGGTTGGAGAAGGTGCGTCTCCTCACTTGGTTTACGCGACTTCTGACAGATGGCACGATTCATCGTCTTAGCTCGTGAAAAAGTATGAACGTGGGGACCTTCCAAAGTCTGAATGGCTCGATAAAATGTCGTTTCGGAGGATGGAAGAAATACATGCTGTGAGTGCCCCCGCAACTATATCACTACACAGACCCGGCTCATCGTCAACAGGCTGAGGCTGCAAAGTCCGAAAACATGTTCTTGTACATCGATTTGCCGCGCTTTGATTTTCCGGTGATTTTCAGTGAACCTGTGAGTACATATGGGAACTTTGAATGGGTCGTGATGTTGACGAGGTTGTGGATAGGAGGCCCAAAACGCACCGTCGACTTCCACTACACCGACGACGGTCGCTCAGACGCCCCTTGTACCCGTTCTTCCACCCTCCTTTGCGACCGACCCTCATATCTGGGCGGTTCTTGACCCTGAGATGGCACGCGAGAATCCTGTAGAAGATAAACACCGTCGTCTGGTCCGGAGCCATAGAAGTAGCCCGTATGACAGAGAACTCAAACCAAATGCCAAGATCAGGGACGAGTTGGGAGTAAGTTTCCGGGCATTTTTTTGCTCGCATACCGCGCCGACAGTATTACTTTAGGAAATTCTCAGTTATCCCCCTTCTCAACCTCTCACATCAGAAGAGAAGGACTTGATCTGGAAGTTCCGCTTTTATCTCGCTAGAGACAAGCGCGGATTGACCAAGTTTTTGAAATCGGTAACTTGGAGGGACCCCTCAGAAGTCAAACAGGCGGTCGAAGAGCTGCTGCCCATGTGGACGGAAGTGGATACCGATGACGCCCTTGAACTGCTGGGCCCTGGCACTCTAGACTCGCGCGTGAGAGCATTTGCGGTCAGGCAGCTGAACCGCGCTGATGACGACGTAATTATAATCGTTCATCATTTCTCCTGTTGACTCTATTGACGCAAATGACACAGGAACTCATGCTGTACCTACTCCAGCTGGTTCAAGCGCTCAAATTTGAAAGTGCTGCGAGTGATCAGCGTTCATCTCGGTCGACTACGAGTGCAATATCATATGACGACAGTGGTCTGTCCGACTTTTTGATTACTCGTGGGGTAAAGAACCATGTAATGGGTAACCGATTATATTGGTACCTGATGGTCGAGGTTGCTCTAGAGGACAGAACAGTAGCGAAAATGTATGGCAGAGTTGTGTTCAAGTTTCTGAGCAAGATACTCGAGGTGCGCATTTTCCAAACCTTCTGATGGTTGTCTAGACATTCATGCCCGCTACAGTCGGAAGGCGGCAGCGATCGTCGCGAGCTTATGCGAAGGCAGGGAATCATGGTGGAGACATTAGCAAAACGCGCAAGAGACATCAGGACATCAAAGGACCCTCGACCGAAAAAAATCGAGAAATTACGGTCATTCATAAACGACCCGAAACACGGCCTTATCAACATCCCACCGCTCCCTCTTCCTTTGAACGCTCGAATTGAGATCACCGGGATCAATGCGGAAAAATCTTCGGTCTTCAAGTCCAGTCAATTTCCGTTTTTGCTTTATTTCCAGTGTGTCGATGGTTCAGAATATCCCGTCATGTTCAAAGATGGAGATGACATGAGACAAGATCAGCTGGTGTTGCAACTTTTTACGCTCATGGACCAGTTATTACGGAAGGAAAATTTGGACTTGAAACTTATACCATACGATGCGCTGGCTACTGGACCATTGCAGGGCATGGTTCAATTCATTCCAAGCAAGACGATAGCAGCCATAGTCAGTGAACATGGAACGTTGCTCAATTACTTGCGTGCAAGTCATCCAGACGAGGGCAGTGTAGGGACGTATGGAGTGGAGCCAAGTGTCATCGATACGTTCGTTCGTAGTTGCGGTATGCATCTCTTTGGCCGTGTGGTTCTGAGAACAGCCGCTGACCAAGCTGTAGCCGGATATTGCGTGGTCACGTACCTCCTTGGTGTCGGAGATCGTCATTTGGATAATTTATTACTCACTCCAGATGGTTCTTTTCCATTTTCCTCCTCTTCTTTGGGGCGTGTGCTCATCGTTCCCCGCATCTAGGACATTTCTTTCATGGTGACATCCAACATCCCTTTTCTGAGATGTATTCCTCATTTATATCTGCTTTACAGTTGATTTCGGATATATCTTGGGTCGAGATCCGAAGCCATTTCCCCCTCCCGTGAAGGTATGCAAAGAGATGGTCGATGGCATGGGGGGCGCACAATCCACGCACTATGCCCGTTTCAAAAACTTTTGTTTCACAGCCTTTACCATCCTGCGCAAGAGCGCCAATCTGATTCTCAATCTGGTTGCGCTGATGATCGATGCCAATATTCCCGACATCAAACATCGTGATGTACACGAACAGATTCAGGAAAAGTTCCGACTGGATCTCACGGAAGAGGAAGCTATCAAGCACTTTGAGGCGCTGCTGAACGAGACTTCGTACTTCACGGTCGTGCTCGATCGGATTCATGACTTGGCACAGTATTGGAGGAGTTAGGTTGGCCGCACAGGCCATCGTGCTGGGAGCTTAATGCAGCCTCAAGGCGAGGTGGAGTTGGCCAACCTCAAGGCCAGTCGCTTAAACGGGAACGTTATTGGATCGCTTTTCGAACTTCGCATCATTGTTACTCATGGAAGACGTATATGTGTAAAGATGACTGATATGAATGGGACCTGTAGTGATAAGTTGAATTGAAATAACTGGACCGCGCTTTGGCATCCTTGGGGATTGGAGCGTCGGGACTTTAGGTTTGATGAACAGCCATGGATTCGTCAAGAAGGAAAAATGGTACACCGAGGACACAAACCTGTCCTTGGCAACAATCATTAATTTTCCAGACTGGCGGGGTTGAATGCTTACCCCCACGCTGGTCAGTCCGAAGCATCGATAGCGGGGCAGTATATCACATATGAGGGCCTCCACAGCAGAGGCTTGGCAAAGACCCGCAGCCATTGCGAAATCCAGATCGGAAAGAATCCCGTTGTACTCTCCACGACTGCAAAAAGAAGCTGATATTCATGGGTATCATGCGGCACTCCAAGATATGTATGTGTAATGACAGCGTAATGGCGGGGAGAGGCGTGGAGTGTGGAGTTTTCCTCCCTGACAGAATCACGCTGCAGCGTGAAGTATAGTCCGCATGACCCTGGATCGAGTTGAATAGAATCGTGACGACGTGTCCACGCCGCATTACGGATGGAAGGGTGGGATGGTGGTAGCGTATACGGGCCGGAGGAGGCCGTTTCGATTTGCGTGTGTACGTTCGGACTGTTAAAGTTGCCGGCCAGAGCATGGCCGAGGGAAACGACTCTGGATCAAATCGTCTGGCCCATCGTGGTTACCTCGCCAGCTCGTTTGGTCGAGGTGGTTCCCGTTGGGAAGGGAACGCGGCGGCGCCACTGGCATGTAACTCGCTAAGAGTGTCGAGAATCGATCTTGTCCGTGTTGATATTGAAGTGAACGGGTTGTTCGCTCGAGATCGCCATTGACGTCGAAGCATCGACGTGCCAAAGCATCAAGGCTGGTGAAATCGGACACCCCGTGAGAAAGACTTGCCGCTTCAATTGCTACTACATTCTCCCGTGTCTCGTCAACCTGCTCTTACATAGTACCTCCATTTAGTCAGTCATCCCTGATCAGGTTCGCTGATCTCATTCCGGTGGATGGTATAATAACCGCGAATATGTCCAAGGTGGCTACCGATACAATGTAATCACGCGTCACGATCGAGAGGTTGGTGAGTTCAAGGGTCCTCTTGTTTGTTATGGTGTATCTTCTTTGATACAGGTTGGTGCTCGAAGTGTACGGCCGCACAGAAAGACAGTGATAGCAACCAAACTTGGTGTTAATGGGATTTATTAGGTTGACGAGGTACCACTTCTGGTGCTAAAACATGCGGAATAGCTCGACCCGCTCCCTCGCTTGACTATTCATCGGCGGTTCAAAGTCTTCGTGGTGGAAATAAGACGCGAGTTCCCTCATCACACGAGGCTCTCTGGTTCACTCTATCTTCATACAATATCCCTGACGAAGCCAGGTTCGGTCAACAAACTTTTGGTCTAACCATCCGAAGTAATTTTGGGGCACCTCGGAGAGCGCTCACCAACACAAGCATGGCACGATCCAACCATGAATACCAAGGACCCTGACGCTGAACTTCCCGACCGGTCAATAAAACATTAGTCTACCAGAACAGCACTGGATGGTTTGGTGCGTGCCAAGGAGCGCTGACCAACGATTTTCACAGTGTTGGCACGATCTTGATCATGGCAGCGCTGTCCCGCTGGAAAACACAATGGTTACCAAGCCACGACGTTCATTTTATGTTTTCGATCGACACCATGTTTACTGAAATGGGTATGATAGGGTTCTATGGATCGTTTTTTTCTCGCCTCCAGGATACTACCGATGGCCGGGCTCCTCTCCGGTGCCAATGGATGTCATATTTCTCTGACCTCCACGCACACTCCTTCACATGAACCTTTTATGGAGAGGCCTCCACGGCGGGTTGAAAACGCATAAGTATCGAGATTCCAGGAGGGAGTGCACCAACGACTACATTCGTTCTACATCCCTTTCCACACCGCTGCTCATACCTCTACTCGTCATGTCTTTCAATGAAAATTGGACGGACGCCGTAAGTCCTGGTCAGATCAATTGACAGGGATCATGCTGACTCCCAGAGAGGACAGGATATGGCATGGATGATCCAGAATGCACCGTATTCGGGCGAACCCCAACACCGTCATCACCCCTGTCTATGGGCTACAAGTCCGACCAGTGTTTGCGACGCACTCGTGCAATGCTGCGCGTTCTCCGAGCATCTGCGCCTTTGTCACGGTATCACGTGTTCAGACAAAGCACCAGTGACATGCTATTGGAACGGTTGCTTTGCTGAGATGAAGAAGGAGAGCTTGATGAGACACGTGAACGAGAAACACCTTGAGCTCAAGTCCATATGCCAAGTCTGCGCAGAGAAGTTTACTCGTGGCCATACGATGAGAAGCCACATGCGCAGAGAGCACTCCGGTTGATCACTCCCGTGCGTGATTCTTTTAGCGTTCCATTCAAGTATTTGACACGTTTTCTCCAGGACAGGACGCGATGATCCAAGCTGTGTATCACCGTAGTACTTACATACAGCTTGTGTCTAGTTGTTACCTAATTGACCATAGTTTCCACGATCATTTCCCAACCTTGCCAATGCCATCTGGCAAGTTGGCATCGACTGAGTAATCTCCGACTCTGGAGTGTGTTCCTAATTGTTCCTTGGCAAGCTGTGTTGGCTGGTTTGGCGTCGTCAACGTGTTCCCCCACGTGATGAGATGGCCAGGGTACCTTCGCGGTCCTTATGGCTGGCAGCCAATGCAAATGGCTTGCTGTGGTCCGAAGCTGCTTTGGCGCTCGGAGACCCCATGCTCGCCCGAGGAACTTGGCCCATAAGCGCGACGATACGAATGTCGTTGCAACTGTCTGCCTTGACCAGCGTCGATCGAAAGAGTCTATGGAGGGGTAGGACCTCCAAGAGAACCATATACTTGGGAGCTGGGATTCCGCTTGGTATGACAGCCCTGAGTAACGACCAGTCTAAAACCGCTTAACAGGCGCTTTTAACTTATGCCCTTCGAGAGATGGCAACATCATTTCGACATCCGATCAAAACCGCGGCTCCAATGTGAATTTTGGCATGCTCCATGAAGTATGAGTGTTATCCGCTATATAAATCTAATCCGTGACTCGAGACAGGATTGCAGGGACTTTCTCCTCTGGATCTCTTCGAATACTCCTCCACGCTGGCTTCATTGTTCCTAATACTATCATGTTATACCCGGCAACTGACACCAGAATGCAATCAATTCAGCCCTATGTATATGGTGTCACTCCAAGACATATCACCCCCGGTGCGGTTCCCTACATGTGAGTTTTATGTCACATTACCACCAGGAGGAAAACTAATGGAAAACAGACCCAACTTTTCACAGCCGATCCAAGGCATTGATACCAGTGATCTTGGTGATTTCAACGCATCTTATCGGTTCCTGCACGATTGGACAGCTACTTCTGATTCCCACCCCTTTCTTGACGCGATACCCGGTGAGCACCGGTGTCCGAGATACGTACATCGTCTCATCAAAGGCGACACAGATATGAAGTACACACAACCTGATCCGTTCTCCATGTCCCCTCTTCTGGGAATGCACCATCTACAAAGTTTACATGGGGCAGAATACAACAGTGTGACACTGGATCCTTGCGTGCGCATCACGAGTTATGGCATGCCTTTGGAAGGCCTGTGCCTGGGTGAATCCGACCCTGACTTGGAAAGTTTTTTCAACATTCCGATTTGTGAGGATGTCAGTTACCTTTCTCGCACGACATACGAGCGAAGTTCACTCAGGTTGTTTATAGCGAAGTGATTCCGTTTACTCTTGTGCCTGGCATGTCAACGGATCACCATGCAACCAACGTTACCCATCCGGCCTCAGCATGAAGCATGCCGTTTCCCAGCATCTCAGTCGGGCGCACAACTACCGTCCTGCAGAGGGCAAATCGACGCTAAAGTGCCTCTGGTCTGGATGCGGGAAAGAGCTGAAACAAGAAAGCATCGTCCGCCACATCTTGACCGTGCACCTACGCATTAACACGGTGTGCAAGGACTGTGGAGTTTGGTTTGCGCGCCGAGACTCCCTCAAGAGGCACATGAAAAACTCTTGTACCAGGGCTTATAGAGGGAGCAGCATATCCAAGAGGATCACTCGCATCCCACATCGTTCATCACGCACGACCCATTATCTCTTGTGATCTCCGGATCTGTGCAGTTAGTACACGTTTATGGTCTTCCATGGCGTAAAATAGTCCTTGGAATCTGGAACTTTTAGTACTCCTCTAACGGACAAGTTCCAAATAACGTCAAACAGTAAGTTGCAATGAGGCGAAAAGCACACCTGATGGCGGGACACACGAAGAATTCATATAACCGCTTGCATATACCCTACCAGACGCCGCCGCCACGTTCTCGCAGAATGGAGGCTGAGAAATGCTAGGTGAATAAGTTCTTCCGCCCGAGGGGGGATAGCCCAGGGGTCGATCTACACGTTTCTACTATCCATCATCATCAACGATCTGTCGCTGACAGCGTTTTCCAGAGCCTGTTTTCCACCTCCTCTATCGTCTGCTGCGGGGTGTTAAGGCTGGTCATGAAATATGCGACGTTGCCCAACGTCCTGTAATGTATCCCAAACGGTGCACCACCAGGGGCTGAACTGAGAACTCCGTCGCCACCGGTACAGGTAGGACTATCGATCGATCGAAGCAAACCTTGTGCAGAGTGCGAGGCATAACCTGACAGCAAAGCGATCAGAGCTAGGCCAAGAACGATTTCCGCACAGAGAAACCTTACCGGCACTATCGTCTTTGAACTTGATGACAAGGACAGTTCCCATCGCCATCGCCTCGTCCACGATGTCCAGTGTCGAGACGGAGCGAACAAAGCCAGGGTCCCAGAAACTCCAAATGGGGGTGGTCACGTTCGAGCGCACATCACTATCACCTTGCCATTTTTCCCGTGCTGAATGCCACGCCTCTCCTCGAGAAAGTGTCTCGATGATGTCTAGAGTCGTGTTGGCAACTTGGCAGCCCACCGGATGCGCCGTGTAACTGTGGCCGTGTAAGAGCGCCACCACCTTGGATGTGCCATGGAAGGCCTCGAAGATGCGCTCAGAGGCGAGCGTGACGGAGAGAGGAAGGACACCACCGGTGAGAATCTTTGCATAGACAGAGATATCCGGATGAGCGCCAAGGATGGCCCCGAATGATTTAATTCCAAGTCGATACAGGCCGACAAAAACTTCATCAAAGATGACGGGAAGAGGGTTTTCAAAGAGTGATCTATCACGGACCACGTCGATCAGGACGCGTTGGAAGAGCGGATCCACAAAGATCATTCCTCCAGCGCCCATCACTATTGGCTCCAAGACGAGTGCAGCCAGCTTTCGTTGTCCATTTTCACGGAGGGCTCGCAACGTGTTTTCGACGTGAGTTCGATATGTACTGGCAAGTGGCGAACCGAGTCTGTCCTCTACATTGTACAAAGCACGTAGGTCGTCGAATTGAATGGAAGACGTCGACGCAGACATGGGGGACGGGACAGTCACGATATAGTTGCCATTCTTCATCGAAACCGTCGGCGGTTCGAACCAGAAGCCTTTCGACTGGTGCCATTCGCATGTATAGACCCCTTCTTCAGTCGCATCCATAGCTCCTATCGTATCACCGTGGTAACTCCCCCTCAAACCCACGATCCACAAGTCTTTCTTGCTGCTGGTAGTCAGATCCTTTTGTCTGACCGAGAACGATCGCAAAGCCATCTTCAGAGCGACTTCCATGCCAGTTGACCCATTATCAGTGAAGAACGCACGCGAAGCCCAACCTATGCCAGGTCCTTCGTGTACCAGGCGTTCCGCAAGTTTAAGCGCAGGGAGATGAGTTGCCTGAGGAAACATGACGTGACCGTACCGCCCAGCGGCGTTCGCTGCAGCCAACGCGAGTGAAGGATCTGCGTGTCCAAGAGCTTGAGTCCACCAGGAGGCTGAACCGTCTAGCTTGGGGGAAAGCAGAGACGGATCCGAAGCACAGTTATATACACTGAAGAAATCCGCCCGCGCGCTGTCGATCACGGTGACGTCCTTTTCAGACTGGACCAGTCCGTGTTGAACGAATGGCCACCAGATTGTATCCAACGTCCGTCGGGGCATGGAGTCGAGTTCTTCGATCCGGCGAGTGTGACGCTCGTTCAAGTGGTGCAAGGCTCGGAAAATCTCGCTGTCAAGGCTCTTTGGAACTAATTGCGTATAGTAAGCTTCTGTGGTGGAGACGTCTTCATCGACATTTCCTTGGAGAGCAGGAGGAGGTTCCACGGGTATGACGTGTACGCCGCGTTCTGCGAAATAAGGAGAGAGATATTCATAGTTCCGATAGTATTCATCACGGAAGAGGAGGATCGCGTCCACGATGTACCCGCGCAAAACGAGCGATTCGTAGGATGATATTGTCGAAGAAATCCCACCGAGCTTCGAGTCCCCAACTAGAATCGTAGGCAGAAACAGCGGCCGATAGCTATCGAGCTGTGTTGTCCCAGACAGAGTTGGGCTATGCACACCTTGGAAGGACACGTGTCAGGAAATAATCGTGGGGATCGCGATAATCCCTCAGGAGTGACTCTCACCTCCAGCAGTTTCTACATACATGTGACCCGACTTTCCCGTCCGGGCACACGCGCGGATATGCTCGGCGATCGCGTTGATAAAGGTCGCATCAGAGGGTGCGGAAGACTATCCCAGACTGTTTGGAAAAGGGGAAAACTTTGGTCGACGGGCGTCTCACCTCGACTCCGGACCTTTGGGACGCCATCTGAAATGCAAGATGGGGGCTGACGGGATCCTGGTATCGGAAGAGGCAGTGTGTGTCGAGCAAATGAGGATTGGGACCGCCATGCCGTTTGATGTGTCTAATACATGATCAACGATGGTTCGGCGAGGACGAGCTTGTCAACATACGCGTCGTCGGCGAGCTCTGGCGCACCGGTACTGACTGGCTTGAGATAGAACGCATTTTGGTTTGTGAGGGTAGAAGCACGAGCGAGGGCGGTAGTGATGATGGTCTTGCCGACGTCTGTGTTGGCCCCGAATATCTGGTGAACGCGCAGGTGTCTGTAAAGATGGCTCATGAAGGTCGGTCTTACTCGGGAGCGATCGGACAACTGGATTAGCAAAGTAGCGTAAGACCTTACTACGACCGCAAAAAGTGTAAGCGTGATCTATGAACACGGTAAAGACATGACCAGATGTCTTTGACGTATGAACGTATGGTAAGGTACGTAGTAGGAGGGTCAATAATATACATCGCGAATATATTCTCGTGCCCATGGACCGAGCTCGTTCTCGGCCATGGGGATCGTGACGCCACAAATAGCAAAGTGCCTAGCGACGTTCTCTCTGGTAATGGAGTCGGCTGAGCCCACTGTGTATGGGACCAAGCCGACATGAGGAGAGACGCTGAAAGCCCCTTTCCTCAGAGTATTCTCGTAACCTCCTTGTTCAGAGAAGAGCTCGGTAACGACCGCCATGAACTTTTGGCGGGCTTCGCGAGTCTCTGGATCATTGGAGAGCACGACAGGGCGAAGGCGGGCTACCGTTCTACTGGCTTTCATGTCGGTGGTATACGGCTTTCCGTCAGGATCACGTCTGATGCCTTTTGGACAAGAACTGGGATTGGCAGCATAATAGGCGATCCAAGATTCGACGGGGTCGTCTAAGCGAGGGTTGTTGAGAGGAACGGAAAGTTTTGAGGGATGATCCCAATCGGGAGTACGCCAAGTAGAGAGGAGGTAGCGTTGTACTTCCGTCTTGAGTTCCCTGGGGGTTTTGTGGGCTTCTGAGCACAAAGCCTTGACTTTTGTCAAGGCTTGATAGTTGCCGGGCTGGTGAGCGGCTTTGATGAGGGATTGGATTTGCTTGATGCTCTTCGTGGGTTTGGATCTGTGTGACGGTGGGGAGAGCTGGGAAGTGGGGGAAGTGGGTTGGTGTTCTTCAACGAGCGACTGTGGGGCCTGATCATCCTCGTTTCCAGCAGATAAAACAGCTGCGAAGGAGCGGGCAGCGACGCAATCTGGGAGCTGTGCCTGAGGAGATGCGGGAGTGGCCATCTGGGGTGAAACATGCTGTGGAAAGAGGGACGAGAGAAGGTCTGCAGTGGAAGACCGATCGAGGGGTGCATCTGGGTCAGGGACAGGACCTGAAGAGGGGGAGGGCTTTGCAGAGGGAGAGTCGGCGAGTTTGAGCTTCTCGTGGAGCCTCTCACAGTCAGCACGAGAGGCGTCAAGCTGAGCACGGAGAGCGAGAAGGTCGTCGCGAGCCTGGTTGCGCTCGAGACGGTAGCGGTCGACAGAGTCACGGAGGTCGTGCTCGTCTTCCTTTTGGCGTCGAATGCCTTCTGCGATGCCCTTGTTGTAGACGTCCTCACGGGCGCGTTTGCGATCCTGGAAGGCGATCTGGAAGGCGGGCTGATGCGGGGAGTAGCTCGCATCTGCAACGTGCTTCATGTAGGCGGTGCAGACGTCGCAGCCGGACGGATGGACGATGCCATAGTCCTCGAGGAACTCCCAGGGAGACAAGAGAGTTGGAATGCCACGGTTGTCTCTGACGGCGACACGAAAGGGCTCGTCTGCGCTGGACAGTGGGTACATTCGAGTCACGAAGGAGTCGTTCCATGCCTACGGACTTAATATCCCCTGCAGACACGTGCTGGCCTTGCGGACAACACGCCGATAGTTGTTTGCTCTTGTTTGCTAGGTGGCTTGCTATCTCACCCAAACTCTAATTTCTCTCTCTCTCAACCATGGCATCAAGACCCACCGTCGCCGTACAGTCCACCTCCGGGGAGTCGTCCTCCTCTCTCCCGCTCCCCGCAGTCTTGACTGCGCCCATCAGGCTCGATGTCGTCGCACAGGTCCACAGTCAGTCCACGTCCGCTCTCTTTGCGTGTCCCGCTCACACTCCCCGCAGAGAGCATCGCAAAGAACAAGCGTCAGGCCTACTCCGTCAGCGAAAAGGCCGGACACCAGACCTCGGCTGAATCCTGGGGTACCGGTCGTGCCGTAGCCCGTATCCCCCGTGTCGGCGGTGGTGGAACTCACCGCTCTGGTCAGGTACATCCCTCTCGCCCTCCTGTTTTTCTCTCCTGATCTTAGTTCTAGGCCGCGTTTGGTAACATGTGTCGCGGCGGTCGCATGTTCGCACCCACCAAAACTTGGCGCAAGTGGCACGTCAAAGTCAACCAGAACCAGCGTCGCTTTGCTACCGTCTCTGCACTCGCTGCTTCTGCCCTGCCCTCTCTTGTCCTTGCGCGTGGTCACCGCATCGAGCAGATCGCCGAAGTCCCTCTCGTCATCTCATCCGATGTCGAATCTCTCAAGAAGACAAGGGATGCAGTCGCTCTCTTGAAGACCATCAACGCCTACCCCGACGTCACAAAGGTCTCCAACTCTCGCAAACTCCGCGCCGGAAAAGGAAAAATGCGCAACCGTCGTTACCGCCAGCGCCGCGGTCCTCTCATCGTCTACAACGAAGACAACGGCATCGTAAAAGCTTTCCGCAACATCCCTGGTGTCGAACTCGCCAACGTCAAGAGACTCAACCTCCTCCAACTCGCTCCTGGTGGTCATCTCGGCCGTTTCGTTATCTGGACAGAGGGCGCTTTTGCTCTTCTTGACCAAGTCTTTGGAACTTTCGACAGCCCATCCGCTTATAAAAAGGATTACACGTTCGTCTCCTCGCTATCTTTGGTATTGCCAACTTATCATCTGTCTTTAGCCTTCCGACGGCCAAGATCACCAACCCCGATGTTACCCGTCTCATCAACAGTACCGAAATCCAATCCGTCGTCCGTCCCGCCAATGCCAAGAGACAGAAACGACCCTGGACACAAAAGAAGAATCCCTTGGTTAACAAGGCTGTTCTTTTCCGCTTGAACCCTTACGCTAAGGTCCTCCGCAGACAAGAACTGCGTACGTGATTCGTATTTTCTTGTGCATTGTTTCTCACCACTTTCATATACAGGTCGCCAGGCGCAGAAACAACCCAAGGAGAAGAAAACTGGCACTGTTGCTGGGGAGGCGTTCCTCACCACCCTTTTTGCTCCCTGATGTGCCTCGCACGCTTTTCGTATTACGGCCATGTCTTATGTGCACCAATGTCATGCCAACAGAATATATGCGTCATGCTGTACTCTTTTGGATTGAAGACGAGTTTCGAATGAGAATGTCAAGCAAACTTCATCACTTGAGCCACCTTGATTACTGAGCGTGATGCACCGATTGGGTTTTACCTTCAGCGTTGTCGTGACGTCTGTTACCACTCTCGTCCCACTCCGATTAGATATTTTTCTTGGTCATACTAGTACCCGATCAAGCACTGTTCCAGTACAGAGTTCATTAAGGGCTTCACATAGTACATAGCGACATATACTATACTTGAATAAATGTGTACAGGGTACAACTTTCAAGCCTGGTCCTTTTCCGAGATCCCAAAGTGGCCCTCGGACAGGTTGTTGAGCGCGTCCTCTTCCTTGTCGAGTTTGCGGAAAGAGAACCAAAACGCGATCCCAGTCACGCCCGCCAGGATGGCGACGGACCCGTAGTTCCACACGAGCAACGGATCGGCGGACAACGCTACCAAGAAGTTTTGTTTAAAACAAGACACCACTCCGATCTGGAATGACAACTCACAAACGAAGGCCTCGCCAAGCGCGGCAGAGACAGCGCTCGCAAAGAGGAACATGGACATGACGAACGAACGCATGTTCCTCGGAGCCTTGGTGAACGCATATTCGAGTCCGGTGATGGACGCGAAGATCTCGCTGAACGCGATCAAGACATATCTGTCCGATGGTGTTCCCCGGCGAACAGATCCATCAGTATATACAGATCGGTGGAACTGGGGCTAGTACACTTACGATCCGGTTTGAATCCAGACGTTCAGAGGTGATACGAGCGGATTCCCTTGAGAGTCTACACACGTGCTGGCATAATTGCCGCACGGATTCGTCTGATCACATGGTCAATACAGATCATTTATCACGGCACACGTAGTCCCACGACTCGCCTTATAAATGTAGCGTTGGACGGCGGCAGCCCAAATCATCGCTGCAGTCCCAGTGGCGAAACCCCAGGCAATCTTCTTGAGAGCGGTGAATTTCAAACCCTTTCTTGCGAGAAATGGGTATATCTGGAGAAGAAATGATCAGACCGCTTGAATGACATCCCACACGACGGACAGACCACCAAGTCACAGATGGGGATGAAAATGATAAGCGCAAAAGGATCCAGATTGGACAAGACATCGTTGGGCAGGCCGTGTGTGTCCATAGTGGCCGCTTGTGACGTTAGATTGTTGTTCAACTGGTTATAGCACAACCCTGGACAACCGGCATGATTCTCCGCAGGAAATGAGATTCATGCCACGTACAGTAAATCGGAAACCATGCAAAGACACTGCAGGCTTTGAGGCCGCGCCGAACTTCGTCCACCCAATGGTCGTCAAACGTCATCCAATCGGGTTTTTTGCCGACTATCTTGGAAGGTTTGACACTCTCCCAAAAATCGTCTGCGGTAAGTTGTCTAAAACATTGAACAGGGTTCCAGCTCCAGCGACCGCGAAGGGCGTATCGCCAAAGACGGAACGCCGTTCCCAGCACGGAGCCAGTGGGAGGGGAAACCCGGTACCGCCCGTGACCCAACCAGAGGAAGAAAGGTGAGATGAAGAAGACGATGGTCGGGAGCGTATATGCGAGCCAGTAACCCACGTACTGCGAGGGCGTATAATATTAATCAGGTGCCGCAGACGAGAAAAACCTGAATACCTTTTCAGCATAAACCATGCCAATTTGCCCGACGAGCGCGCCGATGTTTATAAACAGGTAGAAATACTGGGTAGTAGAAATGAGTCAACATCCAGAGCGGCAGAAGATGAACACGCTCACCATGTAGATTCTGGACGTCGTCAATACGGGGTCAACGATGACACGCTCGCCAGACCTTGTGGTGGTGATGAAAGGTTTCGTGCGTCGGTACTGCTCAGCGACCAACGGGGAAATGTTGGACTTGAATCCACCAGCTCCTGTACCCGTGACGATGAGAGACAATATAAACACCCCAGTTGATGCTTTTCCGCCGATGATACCCGGGATCGCAGAGATGATCATAAGGACATGTCCAAGCATGGCCAGAGCAACACTCCAGCAGATAGTCTTGTATCGACCCCAATATGTGTCAGCGATGTAGGCACCAAAGATGGGACAGATGTACGACCTGGTGCCATTAGTTACACTAGGATGGAAGCAACCCAAATTCAACCACCTACCAAAACTGATAGAATGTAGTCAAACCAGTCGACATGCGCTGTCCAGCTCCAAGAGCACCAGACTGCCCATTCGCCCCACCAGCGCCTGTGCGAGAGCCCGGTGGAAGAGGTTGCTGAATGAAATTAACCTTTCGGGGGAATGACAATGAGTGGTGGGAATAATCAATCTCTGTGACACAGGAGTCGAACTTACAAAGACAGCGGTAGCGCCTTTTGACATGAGCGACAATTCAACATTTAGCTAAAAGGGTTGCAAAGTGACTAAAAGTTTATACCGTAATACTGAGAAGATCAGACTCGAAGATCAGTAGGTCGTTATCAGCAGGGGATCAGGGTACTTACCGAGAAACGTTCAGCCAACTCGACAATAGCGATCACTGTCTCAAGGGGTTGAAACACTGCAAAGAGCGAGAGAAAATTGTCCTACTATACGCAGGCCACGGAAGGGCGTCGGACACACGACGGAGAGTGGCCAATTCTTCTTCTGATGGAAACTCGAGTCCTTCATGAGCGCTGTCGGCATCGTCGTCTGCAATGGATGTTGGTTTCTTCTTTTCGTCGAGGGAGGTTGCCAACGAAAGACGCTGTTCGTCTTCCGCTAATGCTGCAGTAACGCTGCGATCGAGATCCAGACCAGCCATCCTTGACAACCACGCAACTGGAACAAAGCAATGTGCGAGGCGTGGGGAGGACGGAGGAAGTTATTCACATTTTCCCTTCCCCTCTTAAACTTATCAAGTAGTGAAAACAGCCGTCCATCATGGTGTTCCTGAAGGAACAGTCGCGTGATCCATAACGGTATCAGCCCAAAAATTTACACGCTTGAAGGATAGGGCGGGCTCCGCGACTAGTAGGTTCTGTCAGTCGTGCCAAACATGATAACATAGGCCACGTACGTATCGAACCACGTTCAAGCCCTGGTTGGCTCTTATCGCCAAATCTGTTGATCTCACCTCACGGCCTTTGACGGAACATCTCAACAACCGACAACATCGCCAAGCGTAGAGGCTCTGGAAGGGCGTCCAAATATGATAGCGTGCCTGTATCACGGGATACGTTCAAATACCATGTGACAGAATCGCAGGTATGCTAATGAGGCACTAATTGCGCAAACTGGGTAGCGAGGAGATAAGAGGAGATTGCCGGGAAGAGCAAGCAATCGACTAACGGAGATCAGGTCATCTGGCATGTCAGACGAGGTGACCTGGGAAGAGAGGCTTGAGGTCGTTGTCCAGGGAACTAGTACCCACCACACCAGTGACCACGACACAGGTGCTGATCGGTTCAACACCAGCATTTATCATCTCAATCCCTGCGACTTAAAAATCAATATCTTCAACAACGCAGGAGATCTGGATCTGACCAACTGGAGGGAGTACTATCTGTGATGTGTTAACTCAATGCCTATTGCATGTGATAGGCCAGCTAACTTTATGTAATTCTTCTCTTCTCTTCTCCGCAAATAATGTTGATCGTATCTGGACTCCGGACTTCTGTCTCCATTCAGGAGGCGTTCAGGGACAAAATAAAAAATAGTAGCTATAGCCTTGATGTCCACTGATCCGCTGTTGGCCACTGGAGTACAGCGGATATGTCAATAGGTCTTTTTAACCCACACCATAGAGGCTATCCGTCGAATACATATTTGGGCAACAGCAGCCAGCCTTTAAAAATTTCATCTGCAGGATGATGCGTAGGAGGGATGTAACACTTCCATGAAGAGAAAAGAAGCTACTGATGAACGTTTGCCAGAGGCGATTCTCGTTGGAGGGCGATCGTCGGCCTGGCAAGGACCTCCTTCAGCTTGTTCACGCAAGTTCAACTTGACGCCTATCCAGCAAAGTTCCCCGAGACAATACAGCGAGAAAATGTTCTAAAGGGAGGTACGGCCGAAAAGCTCTCAAAGACTGCACAAGTTGAAGTTCGGTTGGAGTCGTTCTCATCACGGACACGCATCATCAAGATGAAGTCATGGCGGACATTTTGCCGATGCTTTTACCCACATTGAAAACCATTTTCTGGTTTCCAGTAATTCAGTCACCCGAGCCACCATGATGAGATGGTGCAACTACTTTTCTACTACGACTCGACCTCTAGCTCAATTTCTTTCACTTTCCTCTCATGATCAGCATCAGGAATTTGACCACCTCTGCTATACCGCTCGAGCAACCCCGACAAGAGACATCTGAAACTGATTCGAAGAAATGCGAGCACATCATGTAGCTGTCCTTGGCAGCCCGAATAGATTATTGATACTTGCACAGACATGGGTGCAACAGACCTTGTATGCGGACTCCGTCGGCTTCTGGCACGGTTTTACATTGCTGTAGAGTTTGATAGGATCGTTGCAAAAGCATCCGACAAGAGTATGCATAGACAAGGATATTGCAGAATGGGATGAAGATATCCTCTTGTCCGTCTCTATCATCCTCCACTCCATCTACTCCTGCTCAATATATTCTAGGCCGTCGATGCGGCCGTCTGTCATTTCGTTCGAGGTCTGCATCCTTGGGCCTATGTTTGGAAGTGCCGATAGCATTGGTTTGTTCGACAGGACTAGGGCCATGGTACGCGCTTCGTCGTCTTGGGATCCTCGGTATCCTACACGTTCAATTCAGTTGGAGAGCCTGTTATATCGTCGGTTCGAGGAAAATGGGACCTGGTCGATATCCACAAGGCCATTTCGATATTGGATGAGGTAGGACAATTCGTTCTCGACGGTCATGCTGACAGGCCGGGATATTAGACGTCCTTGGGTTCTTGTTGGAAACTCGCTTCAAGCGGCTGGGGAACACGATGGACATAGTTTGGTACTGGACTCCTGACGGCCATCCGGACAAGCCAAGTCGGCCCAACAATTTGGAAAACTCAGAGTTAAATTTCCTTGAACGCTTCGGTGACATCCTAGACCTCACGAAATCAGTATCAATCGTTAAGGAGGCCGTTCGTCTTACTCCTGATGGCCGTCCTGACAAACCACGTAGGCTTGGCGGTCTGTGATACTCGTTATCGAGTCGCTTTGAACGCCCCGGTGACTTTACAGACATCACGAAATTGGTTTCAATATTGAGGAGACCGTCCGTCCCACTTCTAATGGCCATCCGAAGAACCAGCTTGGTTGTACAACCTAGATGATTCGTTCGCCAGCCGTTTCAATCATTTTTATGGTTCTTCGGATCTCTCATTACTATTTTCCTTTTACCATCTCCTGCTCAGTCTTCCACTGGTCCAGCTTCCGTCCGCTTTGAAGCTGTTCGTAGGTTGATTTCGTCTGCGAAAGTTCCCAGATTCTCTCCGACACATATGTATACCACTGCTCTTGGTCGTCTCCCCCAGTTTCATATGAGCCTCCTGCTCACGGAACGTCAGAACTCACGGCTATCACACTCACAAGGCGGTCTCACTTTTCTATCTGCCTGTCAAACGGCAACGGGAGACGAAAAATGTTGGAGGAATCGATGTACCTGGTAGCCGGCATGCTTCTCGCCGCTGGATACGGTGGCAACATTGCGACGATGTGGTCGATCATGACCATGGACGACGACGCGCCGAAAGTGGCGAGAGATGTGTACCAGCATTTGTTTAGGGATGACAAGGTTCCAGACATAACGTGGGCTGCAGAAATGCGGTCGTACGCTTGCACGACGAAGACAAGGCGCCGTTCTCTTCCCGGGTTCCTTTTATTCATGCTGTCCAGTAGGCGGTATTCAAGCCACTATCTTATTTGTGAATAATTCTTTTCTTCTTTTCTTCTATGGCCATCTTCACCTCTAGATGTGCCATTTGCAATTTCTTCGTAGTCGTTATTATACCTTTGTGCTTCGTTGTGACTATCTATATTAATTTCTACTTTTTAGCTGGCACCCGCGAACGAGACTGAGCCACGTTGCATGTCGCATTCGTATGGGGTGATGATGGATGTCCTCCTTAGGTTCGATTGCATCTTAGAGTTGGCCATCCATGCGGTTTGCATGAAAGCCGTCCGATGACAATCACTGTGCCAATATACGTATTGAATATGCAAGCAGTATGCATGCCTTCGGATGACACAACATTTAAGTGATGGATCGAGTCCAACGAGGCTAACGGTTGCCACCCCCGCACGAGTTTGGCCACTAAGTTGCAACTTCAGAGTGAACAAAGGGCCAATAAACCTGTCGAGTTTATTTCCAGACGTGGCGAATGCGTTGTTGAATTGGACTGGAGCAATGCAACGACGCATTCGCCAAGTCTAAGCATTATATGCATCGTCTCGTCAATGATAGCATGTTGTACGTCAAAGTTCAAAAGACGGGAAGGCTAGTAAGTTGAAAGGCCCAGTGGCGTGTCGGTGGTTAAGTTCATTTGTTATATTGATAAGGGTATAAGTCTGTTCACGTTCCTGTGTGACTGGAGACGTGGGTGTGAATGAGGGCGAGTTCGAAGGGAATAAATTATCTGGCGATTCGTCCGTACCATCATAATGATCTACCATCCTAAATACTAAAATGTCCTTACGAAAGCGTGACAATATGTCACGAATGATATGACGTGACGTAACCAACCCTTACAGTTGCCGTATGCAGGCAGGTCGGTTTGGTACTTCACGCGAAACGCGGCTGCCTCTCTATCTTCGCCACGACACCCCGCATTCAAAGTGATGAATGAAGCCGCACGACCCCGGCGTTTCAAATTGGTAGCCCTTACAAGTTGGAGCAACCTTAAAGTCGATGTGAAAGGCCGCCATGTCAGTATATTACTGTCCGCGAAACACGTTTATTCGTTGTCTAGAAGACCCCTGCAGCCAGTCTGCATGTCTCTTGAACGATGACTGCTGTCCAAGGAACATGCATGTAAATTTGCGGTTGGTTGTCTTCTCGTGACTTGAGAAACAACGCCGCAAACACGTTTTCCGCACGCAGCGGTGAATCAGCATGGATAGCCTGCCGTGGTTTGAGATACTGGTTGACTACCTAACCATGCGAGGCCTTCCGACTTTCGAGCCTGAGCCGTTCCATTCCTCGCTGGCAGCACACGCTATTAGTGCCGTCGCTACCGCTTCAGTCTTAATGGCAAGCATATCTATACCTACCTCTCGTCACCAACCCATCTCGGTGCGCATCCGTACCTTCTCCATGTCCTCCTTCGTCCCTCATCGTTTCAATCGAAAGTTGGTCGAAATGCTTCCCTTCGCCTCCTCTCTGTGTATCCTCGCCGCTCTCGCCACTGGCTCCTTTGCTCTTCAGAGTAGTGCCAGTGTCTCTGTTTCTCCCGATGTTAGCAAATCTAGGATATACTCTAGCGCCATTTCAAGCATTATTGCTGCAGTCACTCCAATGCTGGCGCTCATTTATTTCTGTCCATTGTACTTACTGTATCGGCACTCGAGACGCCACCCAAGGACACTGAACAAAGTATCTGGAGTTCGTATTCAACAGTACGGTCCATGTATGTTCAAGAGTGGTTCGATGCCTGTGGCAGTTACCTTGTGGCTTACACGTGTTCTAGTTATCTACATCTTTCTGCTGTTCACTAGCTTGGCACAGGTCGGTTCACTCACACTCGTACT
This sequence comes from Spongiforma cf. squarepantsii, assembly GCA_038094135.1. Taxonomy (NCBI): domain Eukaryota; kingdom Fungi; phylum Basidiomycota; class Agaricomycetes; order Boletales; family Boletaceae; genus Spongiforma; species Spongiforma cf. squarepantsii. The sequence continues at coordinate 91,025 of JBBPTK010000001.1, read as the reverse complement.
TTGACCTAGAGAGTGACTCTGTGGTAACATCCAGGTTGCCGACGCAACATGGCTTTTACTTCAGTACAAGTTCAACGACAACGCCCCTGATTTAGCGACTCGTACGGGTGTACGTTTCCTGCTGTGAGTGAATTACGCTACGGGCCTCTTGAACACGTTCTCTCGTTGACATCATGCAGGTTTGCAGGATGTTGGACCACGGTCACCTCAGGAACATATACCCTCTTTTTTCTTGACCCTCTTTGGTCACGACGTCCAATCGCGTCGATTGGCACACAAGCAGTGTGGGTGCTCGTGACCTGGGTCTTCTGGGTTGCGGGCACCGGAGTGCTCAACAAATCCCTTCCCTCGCTGTTCATGAACAGTCCCTGCGAAGGGATCGTGTACTGCGGGCAGTTACAGGCGTTACTCGGTAGGTATCTTTGCTAGTGATCGTATACGACATTTCTGAGCATCTTTGCAGCGCTTTCGGTCGTGGAAATGTCAGTATATAACGAAACTCGAGTGCTTGTTATCCTGACTTGAGCATTTGGCAGACTTACTTTGACATTTGGTATGATTGTTATCACATGGCTTGTGTGGAGGTCTGCGCGGTACGTTCGTCAGCCAGTGATGCTAAGAGTTCCCCAGTTATAACACGGAATTGGAATGCGTCGGGGGGTAGGGGTAGACAAATCTGAATCATGTGGCGTGGAGAGATGCTTCCAGAAAAAATCAAACTCACGTCGAATTGTCAGACAACCCTCTCGATACCCACCCAAGAAACATCACATTTTTTTTTAGTTGCGTTACAACGACCCTCTCAAATTTATAGTCCATGACTATGTCCACTCCTTAGTCAACAATGAAACGAATCGTGCCCGGGATGGATTTATTTAACAATTCTATCATGCAGTGACTTGCAAGCAGTGCCTGCCATACCTCACTTTCTTTGCGTATTTCTTCCAAAAACATAGTACTCTTGCGTAGTACGCGGGGCAAATTTAGCTACGTATGTATGTACTACTACTAAAATATTTACGTTCTCGTGAACTCGTAAAAGGCTGCCATGAACAATCAAATTTACTGACTTATGCGTTTGTTAGTACGATCGATCATAGTCAACACATTATCTCTATTTCCACTATGTCCGATACTGCAGTTAGGACTTGCCGATCCACGGGGATGTACTGACATACCCGCGGCGGCCGTTTATACTCTCGGATCCCCGGAGGTTCGTTACCGGGTGATATGATCGGAAATTATCCGATTGGCCGGCAGGTAATCACCGCACGGAAGAAACCGGCTTGATCGGAAGCTGAAATGCATTTGAAGCGAAAAAAAAGTTGGAGTTTTCGTCACGTTTTTGCAACACCCGCTCTAGGCTCGACGCCATTGTTGATTCCTTTGTACGAACACTTGCACGTATATCGCAATGTCTTTCGCTCCTGGTCTGTGATCAATAACCTTGCACCGTCCAAACTCGCGCTAACGTTGCGTGCAGGTAACTCCGCCGCTGGTGCTTCTCTGTTCAAGACGCGTTGTGCACAATGCCATACTGTTGAAGCCAACGGCCCTCACAAAGTCGGGCCCAACCTGCACGGGTGAGTACTCCGAGTCGACTTGCATGGCCGTGCACTCATCGTCGTTCGTTCAGTATCTTCGGTCGTAAAACTGGACAGGCCGCTGGCTTCACCTACACGGCTGCCAACGTCAACAAGGGCATCTCCTGGGACGAGAACACTTTGTTCGAGTATCTCAAAGACCCCAAGAAGGTATGTCGTTTCTGTCGTCTTGCGACCTGCTACTGATACTTCTTTCCTATAGTACATTCCCGGTACCAAGATGGCCTTCGCAGGTCTGAAGAAGGACAAGGACCGTAATGACCTCATCACATGGCTCAAGGAATCAGTGAGTTTTCTCGAAACCAACTGTTGGCAAAGCTTTGCTTATACTGTGTCAGTGCGCATAGACTATTCGGTGACCGATCTCACTGTCATGGGCTCTCCCTGATCTACGATCTACATTATTACTTTAGTTCGGTCCTATTCCTTAGACGACCATACCACATAGTTACTGCATACACCCCACTCAAAAATCTCGTGCATTCATTACTTATGCTATTCACGTAGAGGATTGGCATGCTACAAGCTAAGGTTTCGTATCTAGAAAGATGAACTTGACCGAGTTGAAGTCAGAAAAATAAGTACTCAAAGTAAACGAAAATGCGGAAAATGCACAATAAGTTAGGAGATATGACGATGTTGACAACTGGCGAAGCTATTCTGATTCTTACGCGTCGTAAATGAGGAGATATGACGGTCTGATTGCGCTCTCCGTGTAACAGACCAGCTCGTCGTAGTTCAAGGAACCTCCAAGAGCAACTTCAGCAAGAACCTAGATTACCCAGGAGCAGTCAAGGCTTGATATACAACTTGGGATGTTGAAAAGACCTACCGAATCATACCCCGGTGGGGGCGCAGTCATCTTGGTATTGTCCTGCGTCATCTTATAACCTTTCCCGACGACTACTTTGTTAAGGAGCATTGCCTTCTGCCCAGAAGGTTTGATATTGCTCGAGTAATCATTGGATTTCGAAGAGGTCGAGGACGTGTAGATGCCTGCACCAAACCTACCATCCTCGAGGGTTATCATCACTGTCAGTTACAGAAACCAGTTACTTGCCTGCCCCAGCCGGTCTTCTTTCCAAAGAGATTCAAACTATATGATGTACGGATGATACCACAGAGACCGCATGATGGTGACGAGCAGAGATTAGTGTTCCCGTTGTCTCCCAGAAGGCATTCCCTCGTCGTTCCGTGCCACCGACGGTTTTCATTTCCAGCAGATCGTCCTGCAGCCGCAAAGTTTCCCCGAGTTTCAACGGATCCACTATCAGTAGTCATGAGTTGGGCGAGAATTGTAAACTGCAAAAATGATCGCCCACCGATATGCTTCGTATTTCGCGATTGAAGTGGGGTGACCGATGACTTTATATATGCGACGCACAGTTGGACATGGCGTCTGGTGGCGCCAAGAGACGTTGAATTGGTCGGCAACTACATGCCATCAGATTTCCGTGCACCAGACGAGCTATCATGGCATACCGCTCTTGAATGTATCGTGCGCATTGGGAACTTCGATCAGCAGCGGCGCACTCTTTTCCGCTTTCGAAGCACACGCCTGACCACAAAAGTGTCCTTGCTTGACAGCATTACCGCAGAGCAAGCAGCCATTCTTCACTGGTCTGAAGCGTAGAGCCGTAAGTACTGCATTGATGAGATCGAATTGCAAGACTACCGACTTGGAGGGTACTGTGGGTGCTCCTCTTACTGCCCCTGCAGCCTTGGCTTGCTGTGCGCAAGATTTACTACAGAAAGAGTGTGTCGTCTTCCCGTCGTTGTACTTAGGCTGCTTGTGACAGTACTGCAAAGTGTTATATCACATCAAAGGGTTCATCGAAACGACCACAAAAGGCAACATACGTCACACATGTTTGCCTTAGCACGAGGACCAGTCTTGGTGCCCTTGCCCTTTGCAGAAGGGTTACCGCGTGACGTAGCTTTCTTATTCTGAATTTTCGCAGCGCATGACTTGCTGCAGTAAGAATGGGTCTTAGTTCCGTCAAAGTATTTAGGCTTCGCGTGACAAACCTGCAACAAGGATGAACAATAAGAGTGTTAAGGATATATGAAAAATTAACATACATCGCAAAGACCAACGGCATTCATCGTGGTCTGCTGAGTGGGCGGGGGATTTAAAGATGGCTGCTGCGCCTGCGGAGGTTGAGCCTGGGCTGCTTGTGCCTGGGCACTCTGTGCTGCTAGGTATTGACCAGCCATGGTGCCAAGTACAGAGAGAGCTGCATGCATAGGCGGAAGCGCGGCACTCATGTCGTGCTAGATGAAGCTGCAGCTCGGAAAATAGGTAGTGAGAAAGAGATTAACGCGGATTGTTACCGATTGCTCGCCTGGAGCAAGTAGTGTGTGTGTGGATAAGACAAGAGGGAATCGATGCGTCGATAATGCACAGGGCAGAAGGGGTGCTTTATAGCCACAAGATGAGCACGCAGAGCACTGTAGTAGCTCTCCGAGCAACGTGAATAGTGCATGTTCACCGCGAGGGGTCAATATACTTTGTGGCTGGAAATACTCGTTTTTTACCGCCATCGCCGTTCGGGGTAGTACTGACGGAATCTGGCACGTCTGCAGTTGCCGACGTCAACTTCGGCACAGGGCAACTACGCCTTGAAAATACTTGCATGGCGGCCAGCGGTCGTACACGTGCATGTGCCAGTACATTTTGATCCGGAGATTTTGATCACTACATTCTTGGCCCCATGAGGCATGCAGTGTTGAATGAAGACGGGAGCCTCGATCGTAGCAGGCGGTGGCGATAGACAACATAGCATTTCCAGACTCTGGTCTTCAAGGTGGTGTTGAAACATGTACTAATGAGGAAGTCTAAGTAAATTACGGGTGGTCTACATAGTAAATCATACACTAGGTTACACAACTCAAACCTGGAGCACATGTATCATACAATCGTGATTTTGCTGTTATACAAAGTATGCGGGTATCAAGTCAGGAAATACACATCTGTATAAATACTCCTTGTAGAGCATTAAATAAAAGTCCTGCACCGACACCTTAGTTGCGTATCATTCAAAAGTCATGACACGACAGGCGTTTTAAATAATGACTGCAGAAAGGCCTTCAGACCTGGTGCACGTGGCTTGCTCCCATACGCAACCAGATAGGCTGGACGCACGGTGTCATTATGGTAGGTGACTGTTTCTGGTTTCTTTCTTAGTCACTATCCATCCATGATATTACGATAAAACGGACCTTCATAATTCAAGTCCCATCCAATTTCTCCAGCAATCTGTATATATAAAAATTAGACAGATGATCCTTCGAGATCACAACCATATCACTCGCATACCGAATCATATCCATACGGCGGGGTGATGAGCTCTGGGGCATTCCAGTATCTTTTGTAAGTCTTCCCCACAATAACGCGGCTGACAATCATTACCCGGAGAGAGGCGTCCTCAGAGAGATTGGAAACATAATCATCTGCTTCTGATATTGATGAGAAAGAATCTAGAACTAACAATCAACTTGGACGTACTTGAGGAACAACATGTAGTATATATACCACGTCCGAATCTGAACCGAGGCCTTTAGGATGGAGTATTCCAAACGAGGTCTCACATACCGCTTGAAGGAATTCTTCGCGCCTGATTGGTAGATAAGAACAAATGAAGTGAAGCGCGCTGGGTAGACAGGCTTACCGCATTTGCTCACGTCAAATGAGCTGCGCATGATAGAGCATAGATAGCATTCTTTGAGATCGCAGAGGAGCACACTGGCCGAAGACTCCCCCAACAGACAGGCACGGTTAGTGCCATGGAAAAGGAGTCTCTCGTTTCCTCGCTTGTCTCCAGCTTTGATAGTCGCCTGGACACGGTCCCTGCAATCATTCTTGATAGGGGTATGCGGGTGGGAAAGAGGTAAATATGTACCTGTAGTCGAGGTACGGCTCAAGTGCAGGGTCTGGCCAGAGAACTTTGAAGATATATTGGATGTCGGGCCGCGTTTTCTTGCGATGACGCCAGCCTTTGACGAAGAGGTGCTCTACTATATTTGTCATACAGATCAACTTTTTGTTCGGAAACCGGCATCACCACGCACCTTCAGTGAACTGAGGGTTATCCTTATTCAGTCGGACCAGCCGATTTCGTCTGGTGTGGGAGTTGTTCACTGGGTTATCCAGGGAAAATTCGTCTGGAGGGATGAGCTTCACCCATTCATCCTTTTCACGGTGGGAAGTCATGATTAGATGGGATAGCACTGCGGTCTGGGTAGAAGGAAAGGGAAAAGAAGAGATGAGAGATTATATGTTGCCCGTGGCACCTCACCTCCACTGCACCACATCAGCACAGACAGTGCGACTCAATCGAATCATGTCGGTTGGATTGCTGCGAACGACGTGGTCAATTAGTTAAGCTCCCATACCCGCGGTCGTGATCAGGGCATTCCACCGAGTCCGAAACCAGCACAATTAACGCGCGGTGTGCCGGGTTGTGCCCTGCATTTTGCGATTTGAATCTCCAAGCTAGTTTCACGTAAATCCTGTACTCGGGTGCCCGCCATGCAGCATCCACGCCGTAGATGGATGTTCGAGTTGTTGTCTAGGCCATCCAGAAAAGGCAAGTCAGTAAGATGGAGTCAGGCGCAGCCTTGAAAACACGTTGTTGCAGCCGAATGGTTTGTCAAGAGGGCTCCAATGGCCAAGCAAATGAGCTGGACCAGTCCAAAGCCCGGCTTGTCTTAGCTCGCTCGCTTTTACCTCGTGGCGTACCCATCATTCCGAGATATTTTTGTCGTAAAAGGGACATCGCCTTCTCTCGGAGGAGCCTTATAAACGATTCCCCTCCCGTGAGCTGCGAACTGAAACTATCACCTTAAACTCTCGCTGACTCTATCGATCACATTCACATCTTCAAAAATTCTCTATCTACTCGCTGCAATCTTCGTGATCACGCTCGGAATGCTAGACACCCGACGAATCATGAAGCTCCTTGGACTCGGAGGCTCCCCAACTTCGCCTCAACCACCCTCCAGCAAACAAAAACAAAGACCCGTTACACAATACTTCACTCCGAGGTATGCCGAACTGTTTCCGAGATGATCCACCTGATATATCCTTATCATTCAGCAGCTTTTATTTGAAACCACCATCACCTAGCGCCTCTCACAACGACGCCAAGGACGAGGACTACCCACCCCTTACAGCTCCTGTCGCTCCAGTCGGTGCATCTATAGCTCCATTCCGAACCTCAAAGACGACACCGATTCTCTTTTATGACAAGAACGACCCATTCTACGAGTTCACCAACTTTTCGCCGCATGACGTTATATACAAAGGGAAAAGATATCCAACGAGCGAGCACCTATTTCAAGCACTCAAAGTACGTGTTACCACCTTTCCTTTCTTTCTGAAACTCATACTGCTCTCGTGGCTCGACCTTGATCCCCATTTTATCTAGTTTTTGGACGACCATCCCGAGATCGCAGAGCGAATTCGGAACTGTGGCGAGAGACCGATGCTGGCTTTTGACGAAGCTCATCGGTACCAGAAATGGGTGCGCTCGGACTGGAGACAGGTTAACATAGAGAAGGTACCGTCGGTTCCTTTCACTGCATGCATTCTGAACGAGCGAAACTTCTCTGTCGTACCATCAGATGGAAATTGCCCTTCGCCTCAAATTCACCCAACATCCAGACCTCAAGGCATTACTCCTAGGAACAGGTGATGCTGACCTCGTCGAGGTGAGAATTGTCTTGTTCCTTTGTCCCGTTGCAGGACTGAAGTTGCCTCAGGATTCTCCACGTGATTATTTCTGGGGAATCGGCGCCGATCGTTCAGGCCGAAATGAACTTGGAAAAGCCCTGATAGGGCTCCGAGAGGAGTTACGCCAGGAACAGGATAACCCATCTCATATCCCAAATGCCAGACGCGATGCTACTACACGTTTATCAGTTCAAGATCTCAGTTCGCTCGCTCCGACGCCCCAGCTGATTTCCAACGTGGATTTAAAGCGCTTTTCTGTCGTTTCACCTCAAGATAGCGGACTTTGCCAGGTATGATTGTGAACGTGCCCCGACCTAGCAGCTGACGAATGGGTTATATTACACAGTTTTGTCAAGTGAGGCCTAAATTTCAAAATCACCCTTACTGCGGACGGACATGCGCCACAGAAGCAACCAAGATGTGCAGTGTGAGTACCTGAACCCCTTTGTTCAAAAGGTCTTCACCAGGCTGATACCGTGTATTTCTCTTCCGTAGTTCTGTCGCTCAAAGCCTCGCTTCGGGAAGCATCCTTACTGTTCAAGAACCTGCGCAGCAAAGGCGGGCGGAGCAGTGTAAAATGAATCGACGCTGTTATCTACGCCGCGGGCCAACTTTATGTGGTAAACGTGGGTGCAGTGTCGGTAATTATGATTCATATCTTAGTGCCGTCCTTCGTAATCATGCAATCTATTGTTTCGCCACGTCGCAGCTTATTGGAAATGCTGTAAAATCAAAATATAGGCCTTCTATAGTGATATCATAGAATGAACAGATATGTGTAAACGTAAATATTCTAGGAGAAAAACGCAATTTGTCCATTATGTTATGCTGTATGCTGATGAACGAGGTGAAAGTGGATGGAGGGTGAAAAAAAAGTGATACAATAGTAGATGATATACATATAAGAAACGAGAACAAAAGTGCAGTGAAAGTTATCAGTGCAGAAAGGCAAGACCATATTTCAATCGTCGATGAAATCATCAGAGCGCCCAATAGTTAAAACACGTTTGATACCATCTACAGGGACGTCTATCATTAGCAGCATGTAATTTAATCGGATCGGATCATAGCTTACCTCGAATAGGACTCAGAGCACGCGTCGGACTAAGTGCTCTCCTTGGGCTTCGCGCCCTCGTGAGCGTTTCAGAGATCGAATGTCCGTTCCCGCTTGAAACAACGACAGGATTGTCATGGTCGCTATCCGCGGAAGGGTTCAGTACAAGGAGCACAGGCAAGTTTGTGTGCTGAATAGTCACTAAACGACCATGCATGGTTGGCGAAGACGGCGGAGATAACAGCATAGCAATGCTAGGACTGCACTCGGCGCCCACAGAAGCCGCCGCACTCTCCTTCCTTGTTCGTCGACCACGGGAAGGTGTTGCATGATTGTCGCGCACGGAAGGACTGCAGGGCTTGCTTGGAGTAGAATCGGAAACGAGTGCGTGGGCAACAGTGGCGATACTGGAAACATGCTGTCCTTCCGGGGCATTCTCTCGTGGTGAGAAAAGCGATGGAAGGAGACTACCGGCCGAAGGCTGTTTTGAAGGAGAACGGAGCGCCGTCGGATGTTGATGCTGTATCCCGGAAGAGGAGATTGAACGAGAGTGGCTTTGTTTTGAAGCTTTTGAATTGGGGCTGCTGCCCTCGGCCACGGAATGTTTGCGCACAGCGGCAAGGGAAGCCTCCTTAGGACCATCTGCAATATTATGAATATGAAGATGGTATTTGAGTGCTTCAACATTTGGCAAAATATCGGCACATCCGCGACGGCGGCATTGGATCTTATTCGTAGGTTTCAAACCAGCATTCTGCATCATTTCGATTGCCTGACTTTGCTGATAAGTCGGATCATTAGTACAGTGTGCATTGCACACGAGATGGAAACGCACAGCTTGAACGAGCGCCTGCTGGTCTCTGCGGTGCATATGGATCTTGGGTTTTGGTCTCCACGTCATGTCCATGGTGGACTGTGCATCTCCGGACGTAGCAAGAGTGAACATAGAGCGCTGATCATCAGGGATTTTAGGGAGTTCCTTTTCGCTAATTTCCGCCGCACACCCGGATCGGTGATCGATACCGTGGACAGCACGATAGCTAGCAGCAACTTGCTGCGCTGCGCTGAGGGAAGAATCTGTACTTGCTTCTGGTGCAGTTGAAGCACGCTTATCGAGCGCGGCGACGAGTTCCCAGCGCGAGGGTTTATCAGATTTTGCGTCGTGCAGTCCTCCTTCGTCTGTGGCATCACCAGTAGGAATGGCTTCTGTAATCTCCTGGGGGAAGATTCCGGCGAAACGGCGAGTGTCAGGTTTCGCATGTTCATTAGGGTGTAGATCGGCTTGGGTTGCAGACGTAGTAGCGCGGAGGTTGCGAGTTACAGGGAAGGGTTTGCTGGATGGCATACTGAGCGGGAGGAAGAAGTATCGACTATCAATTGTCACGATGACAAGTCAGATAGTGGGATGGCGTTTATATAGGGGAATAGTAACTGACGCTTTGACATGGTGGTACGAACGCCCACACTGGGTGGTACTGACAGTTCCACACTAGGATACCTCGTGGCACAAAAACAGTGTGAATATCAGTTACGGCTTCGACCAGCGACAACAAAATCTGCGTGCACGCAACATGTTGGTATGATGTTCGCGTTAAAAGCTGGAGTCGTCGCCGTGGTCGCAGTCGATGTCGTAGTTGCTGTGGATGGTCTGCACCCTAAGATGGGGTTAGGGTTCACGTTAACATTTACGCGTCCTTGCCATTTGCTACAGCCTCAATACTTACAGGATTTACTGTGGCACATTCATGCTTAGGTTGGCCACCTCGCGTGTCTATGTTCCTCTCTCAGGCAATGCCATCCGAAACCTTCAGACCTTTATGTCGTTCCGCACTTTCCAAACCAGCTCACTTTTGCAACGTTCACCCGTGTATCCCGGCCACATCCCCCTCAACAGTTTTGAGAATGCATTCCTTACCGCGGGCGCCGCCCTCATGGCGTTCGTGGACCCAAGACGCGGTGGTGAGCCTTCTCAGCTGATACTTTGAGATATTTCCGTTATGCAAATACGTGCTAGACATGGTAGCCGCCCTTGGCGAAACTACCGCAGGGTGGACTTTACCAAAGTTACGCGACACGATGCTTGACTCTCCAGAAGGTCGTAGAATCCTTAAAGATCGCCCTCGCGTCAGCTCAAAGACTATAAACCTCGAAAGGCTAAAGGCACTTCCAGACGGGACGTTTGGAAGAGAATACACCAGATGGCTTGAGGTTTGCAAAATCACCCTTGACTCTCGAGAGCCGGTTCGCTTCCTTTGTTAGCGTCAATACTTGGCTGTCACCTCATGTTTTCAGTAGGTTCACTATGTCGATGACCCCGAACTCGCGTATGTCATGCAACGATATCGCGAGACCCATGACTTTTATCATGCGCTTTTTGCTCTCCGTGTCTCTGCGCTACCTGAGCTTGCTCTCAAAGCATTCGAGTTTGCTAATCTGGGATTTCCTATGACGGCGCTAGCGCTTGGAGCCTCGATCAAAATGAAGGAGGCACAGCGTGACAGACTCTGGCATGAATTTATACCATGGGGGATCAGGTGTGGTGGAAGTGCCAGGTGTCTTCTGACAGTCTACTGGGAAGAGAGATGGGACCAAGAAGTTCAAAAGATAAAGAAAGAACTCGGTGTTTGGGATCCACCGAGTGGATTAACCATTCATTCTCCTCGAATGTGAATGTGAATGTACGTAAAGAGCTTGATACAGTAGTAGAAAATTGCTCTCGAGCTCCAAGTCAACTGACATTCTGTAAGTACCATAGAGGTAAGAGTCTAACTTGCTGATTCCTGATGTATGTGTGTCTCGAGATTCCGTCAATTGGTGTTCTTCAGTTCATCAAAGCAGCCCCTTGGTTCTGAAATTTCCTTCTGAATGTGGACCACAGCAATACACAGAGTGACATACCTCACCCGAGCCTTCAAGTGTAGCAAAGGCAATGCTTCCAGATGTCATTCCAAGACATTCACTCCTCATATCTATTTGCATATGGTGAAGGTAAGATTCCCTAGCAATTAAGCTTGATGTATTGTCAGATTCCCTTCTAGAAAATAACGGAAAGATATCAACTTGGCCATAAGACATGTGGCATAAACTATACATATAAAGCTTAATATAAAGGGGTGAACCACAATGAAATGCTCACTTACTGCCACTCATAGGAAAACACATTATGAAATGACCCAGATCAAGGTAAGCTGCTGACCACTAATTTTTTTGATCAGTCAATTCCAGAGAAATATAGTATAAATAAATACTGACAAGAGCAATTGTGATTCCAGTAATTAGACTGCAAGAAGTTCATCTGTGTCAGCAGTTCAGTTTACATAAAAGCACATACCCAGTTATTACTCCAGTCTGAACACAAAATTTCATGAGCCTTTGGATCAACACATATAACCTACAGAACTCTAAGTCAGCTCTGTAGTTAAATCATGATCTGATTAACACTAACCTCATGGACACAAAAGGACCATTTTGACTCAAAAGATAACACATTGATCCAGCAATAAGAATATCCAGCAAAACAGAGAATCCTAGCCAGATAGGTATTGACCACTGTTGAAATTAGTTCATATAGAAAACAGTCAGTAATGATAGAACTTGCAATTAAAATCTTATGTTCTGTTATATGTATCATACTATCAAATAGAACATGCAAATAAACACTCTGGTCTAGTTATTCAAAGCAAAAAAAACACTTACAAAGGTAGCATAGAAATGAATCCAAAACCTTTTCTCGAATCAAATCAATAAACTCTCTGATGAGATTTAACTTACAGCCTTCAACGAGCAGAAAGATGAACTGTGACATGTTGGCACAATCTACAACAATAATGGATTTTATACATACAAGCACAGCTGAGATTTTCCGGTGAGATGGATTGATTCTCACTACACACAGTACACTGTCAATTTCCATGCGTTTAAAACAAAGAAAATCTACTTACATCGATAAATGCCACGGATGAAAAATGCATGGACCATGCATTGAGTTGCTGCCTGAAATTTACAAATCAGTTGTACATCAATTTTAGAGCTGTTAATATTACACTTATTCCAATATGCATTGACCATTCCCTGTAAATACATGATTACATCGATTATCTATTCAAAAATCTTCCACGCACCATAAGCATTGCTTGATTGTGTTCGTGTCCAGTACAGAATTATTACTATGGGCAACAGCCGTCAAGTGACAGGTCAATGCACTGTCTCCGATTTTCCAGATGAATCGGTGTCACAGTCTAAGCATCAGCCCGCTCACAGATCTGAAGCTTGAATCACCCTGATTCGGTTAATTGATGTCATGGTATTTGTATCTAAGACTCGAACTAACCAGATGCCTATAACCTGTAGCGAGATCATATCAGCATCAATACTCCGCAATTCTCGAGATTACTTACCATGCTCTTGATCCAAAGAGGATCACGACCATGAGTAGATGTCTTCCAAAAGTATAGTCCAACCTGGCTGGTCAGCAACACGAATATACTGGTGCAGTGATAGTCAACCTCAGTGGAACCAAATAGTGGCAGCGGTTGGACCTCACATTGTCGCCAGAGACAGAGTTGCAGAGATCGTTTGGAGACGATTGGTCAGCTTACCGGTGAGGTTGAAAGATAGTAGCACTCTGACCATCGTCGAGGTCAGACAATCCTGAGGATTTCCCAGGGCAAAGAGAAGAATGGCTTATATATCTGCAGCTTTAATTCCCATCGGTCCGAGTCAAGGCAGTACCGTATCCCAAAGTGTAAAATGACTGAGTCAGCGCGCGCAGAGGTTTGGTTTGATGGAGTCGTCGGCCCAAGATCGAATCCGGTGCCGGCACTGGCGTTTGGCTATGATTGTGCTATACACCACTGTATGTACATGTCACAGACTGTGACTGGTGTTTGATTTGACCAGTGTACTTCCACGATCATAGTTCCTAGTACACTCAGCATGCCTCCAAAGAAACAGAATGCGCCGTCGTCTTCGAAGGTGAAGGAAGACAAGGTGATTTCATCCTCCGTTGTCCATATCGTGGACTAACTATTCAAGGTTCCTTGTGAAGACATTTGGCTTGAAGAATGTGGGCAATCTCGTTTCCGCAAATCGGCTGGCATTGACGATGGTGATTTGATAGAAAAACAAATCGGCCAAAGTTCAAAAACAAGTGAAGCAGATCCAGGCACAGGCTGCCACGGCGGGTAAATCTCGAGAGACACTTGCAAAGGAAAAGGAAAAGGAGTTGCGCGAAAAGGCCAAGCTAGACGAGGAGAAGCGCAAGAAAGAGGAAGCTGCATTATTCAAGCCTGTGCAAGTGCAGAAGGTACCGTTTGGAGTCGACCCCAAAACTGTCCTCTGTGCGTTCTTCAAGGCTGGGACTTGCGATAAAGGTAACAAGTGCAAATTCAGCCATGATCTCAATGTGGGCCGGAAGGTGGAGAAGAAAAATCTTTATGAAGACACTCGGGAGGATAAGATGAAGGGTCAGTAGAGGATCACTTTCCGTCGTCAATACTAACGTGGAGTCACAGACACGATGGAAAACTGGGATGAGGCGAAATTACGGAGTGTTGTGATGTCGAAGCATGGCAACCCACGAACGACGACAGACGTGCGTGACAATGGTCTTTAGAGTGCTCTACTGATGTCACGTATGCAGATTGTTTGCAAGCACTTCATCGACGCGATAGAATCAAATAAGTATGCCAACGCATTCACTGTATCATGATGTCCAACCTTACCCCTGCTTTGTAGGTTTGGATGGTTTTGGGAATGCCCGAACGGTGGCGAGAAGTGCCAGTACCGGCACGCTTTACCACCTGGCTTTGTTCTAAAGTCTGAGAGAAAGGCCGCAGAGGAAGCTGCAAAAGCCAACGTGATATCGCTCGAGGAATTCCTAGAGACAGAGGTAGGCTTGCACGTCCCACGCATGTTCAAAGTGCTCATCTTGCTGTAGCGTCACAAACTAGGTCCGAATCTCACCCCGGTTACTCTGGAAACGTTTGCCATCTGGAAGAAGACGCGAATGGACAAGAAGGAGGCGGAAGCGGAGGCATTGCGCAAAGCCAAGGAAACTCAACATGCAGCTGGCAAGATCAACGGCATGAGTGGTAGAGACCTGGTAAGATTGTGTTTGGCTTTCCGTGGCTTTCGTTAATGGTGGATCAGTTCCAATACAACCCAGAGTGGTTCGAAGATCAAGACGATGGAGACGAGTCAGAAGACTTTGATCTCACTAAATACAGGCGCGATGAGGAGGAGGTATACGCAGAGCTTAGACAGACGGAGCAAGGTGTTAGCGACCTGCATTTGTACGAGGACGGGGACGAGGAGACTTTAAACACGGGCGGGGATGAGGATGAGGACGGGGACGGGGACGAAGAGACTTTGAACGCGGACATGTAGTAAATTCACGTAAATGATGTCGTGCGTGTGACTGGCCGTTGTTCTTCCGTTCCCTTCGTTGCACCATGTCCCGTCTTCCCCAAGCTTCTTCTTCCAGGCCAACCATCAAAACAACATTGGCTCCTCCGACTTCTCGTTCTCGAGCACCTTCACCATCCAAACCATCCGCAGGTACTCCCGCGTTCCCCTCTACTCCTCGTGTTCGCACAAAGTCGATCCCAAAGTTCCCTTCCAAAACGGTTCGTCGCCCTCCACCAGAAGAAGAGATCCCAATCCCCAAAACACCTCTCAGCATCAAGGAAGCCATCGCACTCAAACGTGCAGAGGCCAAGAAAACTGCTACTAAACCCGTCGGCGGCGGCGGCGGTGCTGGCCTTGATAACTTTGACACCTTGGAGGATGCCATTCCAGGCGTCAGTCCGTCCAAAAGGGAGGTGGACGAGGACACCGATCTCGGACGGTGGTCCGTGAAAGAAGCCATCGAACGTGCGCGCAGTACAGGTATGGGCCCTAGTTCTCCCTTGCACCCGGAAAGCTTACCTGACAAGGTTTTCACGATAGGTTCCATCAATCTTGCCTCGCGTTCATTGCCGTGCCTGCCATCTGCATTATATGAGATACATTTAGGAGTGAAACCTGATGCGTTGAAATCAGTTCCTGAAGAACCTCCAGTAGGTTCTTCAGACGCGACAGGAAAACGACCAGGGCAACGTGGAGGTCCTGCATGGTTTGAGGCACAGGATCTACAAGTTCTCAAGGCATGGAATAATGAAATCGTAGAAATCCAGCACGAGATCTCCCTATTTGGGTCACTCAAGACCGTCGATGTACGCGTCTGTATTGTTCGTTATCGACGCGGGTTTACTCATTATCATTATCACGGCAGCTACATCAAAACAAGATTGGCGCTCTGCCCAATACATTCGCTGACCTGACAGCCCTCACTAGTCTAGATCTTTCGCATAACTTGTTATCATCACTTCCGATTAATATTTTTGCACTCCCCACCCTCTCCACACTAAATCTGTCGCATAATTCTCTTGTCGCCCTACCGTTCGGTGAACCATTTGCAAGCCCTTCTCGTCGGTCACGAACGGACACTTATAGCTCCGGAGGATTCTTTGGCCCAGTCATCACTCGTGCCAGCGTACCATTGCCACGACTTTTGTCATTGGACGTATCTTTCAACCAGTTAACGGCCTCTGCCATCGACTACAAGCACCTCCCCACTGGCTTGTCTAAGATCGACTTGTCCTCGAATCCTATTGCTTCGGAGAACTCGGATTCTTTGGCCCTCGTACGCGCCCTCGGGCATCTTGGCCGCCTGAAAGAACTTCACCTAGCAAAGGCGGACATCGGAGATGATGCCTTTCCGCCTACTCTCGTCTCTGCAAACAGTTCCCCGAGTTTTCCCTCTTTGTGCATCTTGGATCTCGAAGAGACTCGCGTAAACGCTGAAGCTGTAACGTTGGCATTTTCCGGCTTAAAGCAGTCGCTCGTGTTTGATGTAACGTCAGGTGATCCACCAGCAGGTACTCTCAGGGTAACGATTGGAAAGAAGGTCGTGAAGGAAGCTTGGGAGATCGAAGCTGAGCGCAGGGGAAGACTTCGGAACGGAAGGTCTGTAGCTGATGGGGATCCAACAACAAAGAGTGTGGAGCGTCCCTCTCACGAACCTCCTGCAAAGGAATCATGGGAGATTGAAGCAGAACAGGGCTTGCTGACCGAGGGTGGTCGGAGGCGTGCAAGAGCGGCAGCTGAATCTTTAACCACTACACCAAGGGTTCCATCTTCAGAAGGCAAACGAAGCTTGATCACTGGCATTGGTCACTCAAGTACACCATCGGCAACGTTCAATTTGAACAACCCTCAGTACTACCATGCGGCAACCCAAACACTCACCCTTCCCCCTTCTGCACCACCAGCGAGGTCGCACCACCTAAGGTCGTTTTCTCTTGCCACATCTGCTTTGAATGTAAATGGCACAAACGGAAAGACAGACATCGCTCTGCCCACTCCGAGCATTCCAATTGCGGCGATATCTTCACAGTCCTTTGCACAAACATTAAAAATCCTCGTTCTCAGTAACAGGAAGCTGGATCTATCCATCTCGCTACCTTGTTCCCCACCCGAAATGGACAGCGGGTTGCTATCCAACCTGGAGGAACTCGTTTTGGATGGATGCGGTTTCTCTGACAACGTCACGGTGGTTCGCCGGGTAGAAGGGAGCGACACTCCGATCAAGTCGAGCGAACCGCTTTTGCCGTTGCTCACGCGGTTGTTTCCTAATCTGAGGACGTTGGACGTCTCATATAACGCACTGACGTCCGACGCGCTTCGGAAAGACGTCTTGACGGATCTCGTCATGGCGTCATCGGCGCGAGATGGCGTCACTCGTCTGGGACTGAGGCACCTCCGGCTGCGCGGGAATCGCATCACTACACTCGATGGCTTCCAGGGCGTGGCAGAGATGTTCAAAGGTCACCGAACCGTGCCTGATTGGAAACTTGAGGAACTCGACTTGAGGGACAACGAGGTCGCTAAGCTGCCGCCCGAATTGGGATTGTTGCCCCTCGATATCTTTTTGGTGGATGGGAATGTGTGAGTTCACTTTCTGTTTGTGATACGCATCGCTCATGAGCTTATTTCATATCGCCACGTAGTTTTCGAATTCCTCAGAGGAGAATCTGGGAGCGTGAAGGGACCAAGGGCCTACTGAGTTGGTTGCGCGGGCGCATCGAATAAAGTATCCCGTAGTTTGTCAACTACACACTACGAGCTGATGTAGTATCGTCATTCTACTGGAGTCAATGGAATATATGGATTTGTTTCATAAAAAGGAAACGTGACTCTAATGAGAACGGGATAGAATCAGCGCTCAATTCTTCCTACTGGACGTCCGACCAGACCAAGTGTTATTTTTACACATAAATATAGAGCAAGGAAAGGTTCACCGAGCGTGCTGCACACTATCCGCCGCCGACTGTTGGACCCACATGTCATGATACAACCCACCCTGGCGCAACAGCTCCTCATGCGTGCCCTGCTCAACCACTTCACCCTCTCTTAAAACGATGATCATGTCTGCGCACATCCCATCCATTCAGCCACTTCGTAAGGATTGGACCACCAAAAGCGAACTCACCAGCTTCGACCACAGTACGCAGCCTGTGAGCAATAAATATGCTCGTCCGCCCAGCATGCAACAGCGTGCTATCGATACTCTTCATGATTTCCGCCTCCGTGTTTGCGTCAAGGGCAGACGTCTTCAAAAAAAGGCTCGACGTCAGTAAACGCACGTGATTTCGCACATCCAGCTTACCGCTTCGTCGAAAAACAGTATCGGAGGGTCCTTTAACAAGACACGCGCAATGGCCAATCGTTGTTTCTCGCCTCCAGAGATCATCAGTCCTCGCTCGCCGACGGTCGTCTGATACCCGTCCGGTAAGCTTGTGATGGTGTCGTGTACGCTCGCTTTGATGGCAGCTGCTTTCACCTCGTCGTCGGTAGCGTCGAGACGCCCGTAACGTATGTTGTGCATGATGTCCGAGTGGAAAAGGGGAGTATCCTGGGGAACAACGCCCACTGACCTACGGAGGCTCTCTATTTGCACATCTTGAATGACTTGGTCGTCGATCAGGATACGTCCTGAAGAGGGGTCGTAGAATCTGAACAAGAGGCGAAAGACGGTTGATTTGCCACAACCAGAGGGTCCGACGATAGCGACCTTCTTTCCAGCTGGGACGGTGAACGAGAGATTGCGGAATATTGGACGGTCGGGATGATATCCGAAATTGACATTTTCGAACCGGATCGAGCCGCCTTTGAGCGCGAGTGGTCGCGCATCAGGCTTGTCCTACGTCATGATAAGACGCGAATCCGTGGCGCTATCAAAGCACCCACCTTGACTGGAGCATTCTCCGTTTGAAGAGTAAACAGTACTTCCATATCCAACAAATTTTGTCGTAGCTCACGATATATGCTACCCAAAAAGTTGAGGGGAAGAGATAACTGAAATATCAGCTGATTGACCATGACGAGATCGCCGATGGTCATCGTCCCTGGTCATCGTTTTCCATCAGACACAATTGGATGGCCTGTCTTCTGACGTTCTCACCGTTCAACACTCCTTGTGCAGCCAAAAACATGGTGGCTGTCAAGGCAGAGGAGAATATGACGTTTTGGCCTGAATTGAGGTACGCCAAGGAAGTCGTGATCAAGACGGACGACTTTTCGTACTGCTTGAGGTGATTGTCATATTGCGCGATCTCGAACTTTTCGTTATTGAAATGCTGTAGAGTAATTCATGAAGGGGAGCCGGGGATAACAAATAAAAGAACAAACCTTGACTGCTTCGTAATTGATGAGCGAGTCGACAGCTGAGGAGGCAGCCATGTTGTCTGCCTTGTTCGCACGACGTCGAAACTGCGTTCTACCGATCGTGAGAGAGAGATCGACGAAGAAGGGCACGAGGTTGGCACTGACCTCCAAGAAGTGGTTCGGACGGTAAACCAGGTGTATGTGGCAAGTGTAGTTGCCGTGATGGCAGCAAAGTCCCAGCCGAACTTGTACGTCTAGTGCACAATTCGTCAACATACCGATGGAGGAGGAGAGGCATACGCACGAGGATGCCGCACACCATGGATATCTCCAAGGCGGTGGGGACGATGCGGAACAGGATAGCCTGTAGCATGAACGTGATACCCCTGTCGAACCCGGATCAGGCGAGAATCATGATGGACCATGAGCATGTATACTTTGTGCCGCGATCGATAGCACGGGTGAGTCCACCTGTTTGCCGAGAGAGATGAAATTTGAGGTCGAGGTTGAGGAGGTGCTCAAAGGTCTCGCGAGAGACCTTGCGTATGGCACGCTGGCCGATGTTGGCGAAGACGGCATTCAGCAATTCACCGAACACGGTGGCTCCGATGCGAGCAGCGCCATCTGGGAAAGAGGTGAGAATAAGGGATTTGTGAGGCGGGAGGGACGCGCACAGCCGAGGATGAGCGAGCCTGCGACGACCCAGACGGTTGAAGTGGCGGAGACGTCGAGGTTGAGAGCGTCGATGACGTCTTTGAACAGGGAAGGGACTTGAACGTTCAAGACCTAAGATGAGGGGTGAATGGGGAGGACGATGGAGGAGATAGAGAGGGACCTTTCCGCTGATGAGGAGGGCAAAGCCGAGGACGACACGGCAACGGGTGTTCCAGTCATGTTTCGGCCAGACGTTGCCGATCAGCTGGCGTACGACGAGCCAGTCCTTGCGTCGCTGCTCTTTCGCCGTCACGTGTTCCGAGGCATATCGGCGAGGGAGAGCGACAAGCGGAGACAAGGGTCGGACACGGGCACGGTAGAGCCACTGCCTTTGCAACGGAGAGGGAAAGACTGCACGACGACACACGCCCACCAACATGGGAGGTAGACTAAACACTATGCAAGCATTATTACTTATGTAAATAGCTCGACAACTGTGTACAGATACAACAAGAGTTGCGTCATATCATAAGGGAGAGGGAAAAAAACCAGTGTGAATAAATGCAAATGGCAGTGATGTCAGCTACAAACGTGTGGTAGTACAGCGAGGCCGTACGGCCCGCAGTGCCAGAAAGCAGATAATAGACATGAGATCGAAACCGAGTATCGTATGGCGCGTAAATGACGGTGGGTCAACGGGCTGCGTCTTCATGCCCATGTATTGCAGCCCCACCATCGTTTGTCCGCACCTCTGACAGCCCATTCTGAAATGCTGTCCGTAGTTGCAACGTATATCATCCCACCCTGAGGATCGAAACACGTCCCCGCAATATCTAGATCGGTTTGCTCCGACACAGGATGAGCACGTGTAGTCGCTCGACGTCCAGCGTGCGGAGAATAGCGCGCATTCGTGTATCGCGCCAGGGCTGTACTTCGAGATGGTGAGGGAGTGGTCTGCAGCGGTAGGTGCATCGAAGGTGACGGGGAAGACGAGCGGGAAGGTGCCCGTGAAACACAGTCCGTTTCCAATTCATCGACATCCATGCTGTCTACCTCTTCCCTTCCATCGACGTCGACGTCATTGTTGCCGTGCACATGTGAACTGGCACTGCCTCGCGTCAAAGGCTGTGGATACATGTCTGTTCGGTGAGCAAGATAGGCGCGGACTGCCCGACGAGATCGAGAAAATGCTTCTCGAATGTTTTCTTGAACCGCACTATCCCCAAGAGGAGGCAGGGTAAGAACATCCCCATAATTGTAATCTTCACTGTCCTCTCCATCCCGCCGCCGGAGGAAACGATGGAACGGCCTATGCGTGGACAAGGGCCCACCATTGGGGAATGAATTGACGTGAAAACTTTCTTCCAGCGTGCGAAACACACGCGGTGGCGGTGCAGTTTGCCTAACAGTCGTGGCAGACAAGTGGGTTGCATCCGAAGGTGCCGGTGACGTCGATAGAGGGCGGGATGTCGCGTCTCGTCCAACAGCGTTTGGTATGCGGATAATGTCCTCTGTCTCGAACGTGCGCGCGTCAATCACGTGCAGGAGACTCGTGTGCTGAACGGATCTTCAGTAAACCCACGCCTGATCAACCGTGAAGATGATTCCGAACCTCTGTGAACGTCATGATCTCATGCCCGGGACGACCATGCGTACCTCCGGCGCCAAACTTGACACTTCTGGCGCCCCAGCCGGGAGCCTTTGAGTTACCTCTTGTCCAATCCCACGGGTCATCGCTGAGCATGCTGATTCCGTCTCCGTTCCCAAGGTGTCCGACCGGCAGCCTAGTTTTGTCTGTCTGGATTACCTTCATCGGTTTCGTGCTTCGCACGTCCCAGACAGCGACAACACCTTCTTGGGAAGCGACGGCAAATTTAATGCCATCGTGTGAGAATGCTGTGGAGAACGACGCGGAGAGCGAGGGCGAGTAAAACTTGGCGTCGGAGGGCGGGACGTTGAGGATGACTATCGGATTAAAAGTGATATAGGGACCACCGGTGAGGTGGTGAAGATAGATTCGTGGTGAATCTCCGACGGAAAGAAGGGTTCTGCCGTCTGGGGATATCGAGGCTGGGAGGGAATGTGAGCCGGAGACGAAAAGGAGATGCAGCCTGCGCACAATGATTGATGGGTTCCTCGAGCTTCAAGCTACCCGATTGCCAAAGCTCCTTTGGAGAGGATGCTCCGCGGACGGCCACGTCGTAGAAGCGCACAGAGCAATCGTTGTTGCTAACGACGAGACGGGGTTCGACGCTGCTCTCAGCGGATCTCGTCAAACTGAGTGAGCTGAGCAGGACAGAGTTGTTGATCGAACCGTTGAGTTTCCGATAGTACTGCCAGATGGTATTGTCGCAATGCAGTCGGGAGGACGGATCTTCCGTCCGTTGTGATCGTGAGGAAGGTCGGTGGAGGGAAAGGTGAATTTCCGCTTCTTGTCCACCTGCAGCAAGAAGAGTGGTGTCTGTTCCGGGGAGCTGAACAGAGGTGAGGGTGTTTGGGTTGAAGGAGAGGTCTGCGATGCTCCGGGCGGCCTAGCGCGTGCAAGTGAGAGGTTGGGCAAGGGGGTAATAGAAAGGATGTACGGACCGTGTCAGGAGCATAGAGATCATGTTCTACGATGGAACAGCCTTGCACATAGTTGACGAGTCCAGACTCTCGAGGACAAATGATGAGATCACGCAGCTGGCTGGGGTGGAGTGTGTGAGCAAGGGGTTCGATAGGAGAGACAGGGACATACACATGGCCGATGGTGACGTCTGCAGGGACGATGGTCGTGGGTGTCGTCGAGGCCAGCAGCGAGGAATGGCGGGCCATTTGGACCCGGTTCTCGTTGGACTCTTTCAAAGGGGTGACGTTCAGATGACTACAGAGTTTCGACTCGGCCCGTCACATATAACCCCACCACGTGGTTGTCACGTGAGTCCTGAACAGCACAACTTCTTTTCAAGTCGTTGAGTCCCCAACGTCGACGACGACGACCCCATCACATCATGTCTTCCGACGAACTTGCGAAGCCGAAGACAAAGAAGCTGAAGCCGGCTAGAAAACAGGTCAAGTCAGGAGACGTCGACAAGAAAGAGACCGTTCAGACGGGCAAAGAGTACAGCAAGTCGTTTCATCGCATCGCGTCGGACGTCGCTAACACTGCAAACAGACATCTGGTACAACAAATGGGCCGGTGGTGACCGTGAGGACAACTATTCGAAGTAGGTGTATCCCCCAAAATTTCCGCGCTCCAGACTAACAGTGCCTCAGTAAAGTAAAGTCACAGACGCGATGTAATATCAAGAAAGACAGCGGCCTCACTCGCGCCAACCAGACTGGCAACAAGTACTGCTGTCTCTTCTTTGCCCGCGGCTGTTGTCCATACGGCTGGGAATGCAACTATCTTCACGTCCTCCCCAATCCAGACAACGCCTTACCCGACAGCTCAAAAGACTGTTTTGCCAGAGACAAGTTCGCAGATTATCGAGACGACATGGGCGGTGTGGGTAGTTTCAACCGTCAAAATCGTACATTATACGTGGGTCGGATCAAAGAAACTGGTCCTGGTCCAGAAACCGAGGAGATTGTCAATCGCCACTTTAGGGAGTGGGGAGAGATCGAACGAAGTACGTCTATCATTGGTGCGTTTGATGAGACCTAATCTCCATCAGCCCGGGTTTTGCAGTATCGGAGCGTGGCCTTTGTGACCTATGTATCGGAATTCAGCGCCCAGTTTGCCAAGGAAGCGATGGCATGCCAGTCGTTGGACAACGACGAAATTCTTAACGTTCGTTGGGCCACAGAAGATCCTAACCCTGTCCAAAAGGTGGCCGAGAAACGTCGTCTAGAAGAAATGGGACAGGAAGCCATCAAGGCTCGCATGGATCCTCGTATTGTGGAAGCAATGCGGGCAGTGCGAGCTTTGGAGGATGGGGATATATTAGATGACGAGGGAGAGTTCGTGGAACCAAAGGATGACGACTCCGAGGCTATCGATTTCCATGATCCGAAACGAAGAAAGGTGGAACCGTCTTTGGAAGCATCCCTAAACGAGCAGCCCTCCAAATCGATGGGACTGCTGACTGCGGACACACTCGAGGGACTGAGGTATTTTGCGGAGATAAGAAGCCGGAACGGATCGGCGCAGCCTCAAAAAGTACCACTGGCCACACCAGCGAGGACAGGGCTGGGTCTGGGAGATTATGGAAGTGATGGCGACGATTGAGAGTATGTATTTTTTTTCCCTTTCTCGTTTACGTTGACAATACAGTTGGTGACTCGAGTATTAATTTTTTACATTTCGAGGGTCAGTGTAGTTCTTTCTGGATGACTTTGGCGCTACCAGAAGCACGACGGTAACCTACGGTCGAGCCGATGGACGCACGAAATGCGACCCAAGCCATGTGCCTTGGCCTTTGGCATGCTTCTGCCAGCTTCGTGCAACTTCGTAGGATCATAGCCACGGTGCCAACATAACCGCCCATCATATTCCGGAAATTTCCATGACTCGCAGTGTAGGACCGAAAGTGGCACTTGTCCATTAGGCTGAATACGTGATTACATGCAAGAATGGGTCAGAGAGACGTTGGCTGGCTTGAGATACTGAACACGTTGCAAATGCGTGTCCCTTGGCAAATGGGGCGGTAAGGGCATGGGACCACGATAAAAATAAAGTTGGGACACACAGACCGCGGCAAGGAACGGAGCGCTCGCGCGTCAGCGGTGCGTCCTTGCTCGTCGGACCCATAAGCGGTGCTGGGACCCACATCAGACACGCGTTTTCTCGACACACCGTGGGTATGTTTGCCATGACCATTCGGAAGTGAACTTCGGCGAATGGAAAAACGCCCGCCGCATGACGGCTATGGACGGATGGTAACGGTGGGTGGGTTGTGTGGCGGGATGGTCGGGCAGGGTTGGCAGTGTCACGTGATGAGGCAATGTCAGTTCAGTTCTGGAAAGAAAAAAACACAGCCGCATCGTCGTTTGACCGCCTTCTTCTCCGTTCTCTAGAACTGTCAAGGCGATGACTTGTTTTCCATCCAGAACGTCTCCCTCACCAACCTCACACCAACTTTCGTCATTCAACCAATTCCCTTCACTCCGATCTGCCAGCTCTCCGATGCACCTCGTTGGTTACTCGCCTTTCATGGGCGTCATTCTGTGCTTGTCCCTGTACTGGGGTCGTCATTGGGCGCCTTCCTTGCCACGCTTTCGGATCACTAGCGCTAGCCTATATAACCCTCCCTGATCTCCCGCCTTTCCCAGTTACCCCCACATCTCCTCTCCCCGCATCCGCACTTCATCATGAACAACCTCCCCTCCTCTCCTCGGGCTAATGTTCCCTCCATTCACATCCTCGACGCTGATGACACCCCTCCATTGTATGTGCACATATTGTCATCCTTCATGATTCTCTCTTCACAACCCCTTAGTGACTGGTCGGGCACGGAGATTTGTAGTCTGTACAACGCTTCCGAAGATACTGGTCTCTATTCTTTCTCTCAAGGTCTGCAGCCAGAGTGTAGGCCGTACTTGATCGCTGCTGTGGCGCCACACTCACCCATCTTGCAGTCCTCTCCTCGAATCCCTCTCCCGAGCTAGATGAAATGTTAGAGTTATCATATCTATCTACGACCGGCCAAGAGTATCTGTCTGGCCCTGGTGGATATTCTGTCCCATATGGAATCATCCAAGAGAATGCCACCATGACCCCCATCGAAATCGGACTCTCACCATCTAGCTTCAGTAGCCCTGCTCCTTCCCCCTCTTCCTCCTTTGGTGGCTCATTGTCACCATCGTCTCTTTATGACTATTCCGCACTTTCAGACTCCGAGTCGCCCATGTCCCCCTCACTTTCTACTCCTGATGACCATCTCGCACCAGCACACGGCTCGAACATCCCTTTCGCTAGGTCCTTTCCCAGCGATTCTACTCCTATCTCCATCTCTCTTGGTCCCGGGCCTAATCGCCCTCGCTCACACTCTTCACCCTCTACGCGTCGTGGTCCTGTGGCTAGCAAGGCCATGCTTGAAGCCAATGGTCGTCGCCGCCGCCACCCTGCGCAGTGGGAATGCACAGAATGCAAGCAAACGTTCACCGCACTGTTCTCTCTGAAACGTGAGTTTTCCCTTGATTTCCATGGCTTCAACCTCATTGACGCCACTTCCTAGGTCATGCACAATCACATACTGGAGAGCGCCCTTTTGCGTGCAGCATCCCTGGCTGCACCCAACGATTCTTCAACAGTAGTGACTGCAAACGTCACGAGAAGAGCAAGAAACGTCATAAGGAACTTTTGATGCAATGATCGTGCGTAGTGGCGCGTCGATCGATCGCCATGAACACAGTCGTGGCCAAACCACTTATAGATGCTCATGCCCTCCCCATCTTACGCATTCACACTGTATCCTCATTTCCAGATCTCCGACTCTGATAACACTTAACCACTCAGCATTACGGACGGGATGATACCCTTTTGAAATACCCATCTTAAATAAACTTTTGCATTAGCTTTGGCATATTTTGTTGGCTCATCTTGTTGTCCTTTCCTTTTTCTTCTCTCCCTCATCCGTAAGGCTGTCCCCTGCTCGTGTATTATATCGATATATAGCATTATTGGTTTCACTGGTGATACGGAATCCCTGTGTGACTCGGTCGTTCGAAGCCTTCCACATATGGGTCTTATTGTTCGCCATTGATTCATGAAGGGCACCGCAGTCGATTATGTAAACACTGGGAAGAGCCTACGGTTGTGGCAGTGAAGTCGTTCCAGAAAGAGGTACAGCAGCAGGCCTGATTCTGTCCCAATCATCAGGCAACGAACATTCAATATCAATGAGGAAGCTGGAAGCAACTGCGGGCATACAGACATTGATGGATTGCAAACGAAGGACGTGATGGTAACGAAGCATGGCAGGGTCAGAAACAAAGCAACCGGACGGAAAGAATGAAAAACGTGACGAGCACGTAGCCTGCCATCTCTGCCGCATGAGCCATCACGAATCGACGAGATCGAGTCCGAGGACTTGATGATGCATCATGGGTGACGGAAGACCCAAGGCTGTCAGTCTGTAAAAAAACCAAAACGGGAACAAAGTCAACATCCACATCTACATTAATTCAAGAGAACAGCGCGTCGCTCCGCAGCGAAAACTCACGTACCAGGGACAACGCAGACGGTGAATTCGGCTCCATCCCTACCCATGCTCCCGAGGACTGCGGCATCGACTGCGGCATCACCATCATCTTCTGTCGTGGTTCACGCATGTACCACCAAGCCGCAGCCAATATGATGGGCACGGTGAACAAAACGGCTCCGATGGCACCTGCGCGGGCAGCATGCAACACGTCCAGCGGCAGCGGTGGCGAGTCGTCGTCGTGGTCGGCACGGTGAGGATGCATACGTCGTACGAGCGTGACGCCGCACGCAGCGGCTGCAGCGGAAACGGCGATCGCGGACGTGAGCTCTAGCAGTATCGCCACGTGACGCGATAGGGCTTTCTGAATCCTGAGTCCGCCGAGGAAGGCCATGAGAGAGACGGACGCGAGGGCGGTGGGGCCTATCACGACGAGTCCGCCGAGCGAGCCTGCTTGCATGGATGATGTGAGGGGTGGGTCGTAGCCTTCGTACTTGACCGCTCTGAGCACGGCATGGCCGATGAATAGGTTGAAAAAGCCATCCAGGGTGCCGATGAAGAGTACACAGACGGAGAAGAGGAGGAGGCGGACGAGCAGCCCAGAGACGAGGTGGACCCAAAAGGCCAAACCGAACGCCGTTATCCAAACGACTAGTGCGGCATATGTTGCGTTGTCTGAAGCGGGGAGGGATGTCGATGATGCTGAGGATGTGGAGCTGTATGGATAACCTCGGTGGGGGGACGTGAAGCCGAGACAACGATGGAACAGGTGAAAAAATACAAACATACGGCCAGGAGGGGAGATGAAACGAAGGTTATGTACCCATTTATTATTAGAGTCTTCCCCAAAGCTTCGATCGAGTTAGCCTGCAAAGGTACATGTTACGAGGCCGGTGGGGCGAACAGCAGCCGTCGAGCTGTCGGCGATAGACATACTGTAAGTAGACCAAAGTATCGCTTGGCATTACTCAAGCGCTCAAGAGTCAAACAGATACCCTTTCTATGCTCCCCAGTTCTGCAGCATTTCGTCGAGGAAGTATGATCGGTTCCGCGATCGGCTGGAATTTATATAGGTCATTGCGTGACCAGATTGACTAGAATTCAAGCCAATAAAGCAGCTAGCTTAGCTCTAACCGAAGTGGGAAGATCGAACCTCTCCACTATAATTATCATCGATCATCCTCAAGGAGTCCTCCCCTCCCGAAGGCTTCCTTTTACAATCTACTGTATTAACAGGCACGACTCCAGAAGCAATGCCTGTCCAACATCGATAAGCGTACGCGATGATACTGGCGGTCATCCAGCACACATCTCTCCCAAATTGATGTCTATTTGTCTATTTGGACAACTCGACCTGGATTTTGTGCTCGAACTTATAATCATTGACGACACCGTCGAGTCAAACCAGGGGAAAGAGATGGCAATTGGAATAATGAATAGTGCAGGTAGCATGCATATTCTCATGTTGGCGTGTCTGGTCGAAGCAACTAAGACCGCGAGGAATATATCAGTGCGCCTGTGACAGAAAGGCGCAGCCATATAAACGAAACCTCCGGAATGTGATTCATATTCAGACAGAAAACACCAGCTTGGGACTGGTGTTACAACTACTGTCGCGGAGACTCTAGGAAAACAGCCACTCTCTTTTATTCTAATGGTGGTGTGCGTCATGGTGTTCAGCGCCGTGGTAGTCAAGTTTGTACACTACACAGGAATGAGCTATGCAGTGGATGCAAGGGGGGAAATCTTACCGGAACCGCATTCGGGGCAACGACGGTTTTTGTGCTGGCGAACGGTAAACCAGTGAAGTTCGTGTGAGTCGGCAGGAGAACCCGTGCACCCGACAACGCGTTCGGTATCCTGTAGCAGAACCGCGTCAGACGATCCATGGAGTGGAGAATACGCAACTCTCACCAAAGAGTAAACTTTAATGGGGTCTTGGAGAGTGCCTACGCGGCTCGAGTCAAGAGGCTGTAAATCAAAGGCGTCGTAACCTTCCATTTCACCCATGAGCTGGAAACGCTCGAGACCGGTCGCTTGTTGTTCATCTGTCGGGATTTCGCCGGTTTTTCCACCTGGGCCAAAGAGCTGGGGAGGGGGGGCTCCAGAACGGTGGGTAGCAGAGGTGGAAAGTGCACGAAAAGCGGTGGAATTGGATGAGCGGGCGGCGCGAAGGGCCACTGGACGAGCGGCACGGAGAGCGGTGCTGAGCATGACTTGAACCTGCAAAAGTGGACGATGGCACAAACCGGGTCAAGCGTGACTTGGAAAGTGGCTGGTCACATGTGACATCGTGACTACCCCGAGAGTCTCCGCCATCACCAGTGGACACTGGATCTGAGCAGTCCAACGAGTGAGTTTTTGTCCAAATCATCGTTCCATAGATTTTATTTATCCAGGCATTCATCCTTTTGCGTGCACTAGTGACAGTGCCGGCTCCGGATCTCTAATGATGAATCCTAATTACCATATGAGGCATGCGTTTACGAACGTTACGCTCCCTGTTCTAAGCGGACGAGCGGAACCCTAACTTCAATACAAACATCTTATTCACTTTCTACCCGCCGTCCTTTGCATCCTCTTTTTATCCTTTGGTCTCGCTGGGTTTACCTCGGGCGGATTGTCCAAATGACAACAACAGACACCCCGTTCCGCCCGGGTTCTCCGGAATCTGCTACGCTGGTCGTTCTTCGAGCCTATGATAATCCAACAACCTCTCTTGATTCCTCGCCGGTCTTGGGTCGAGCGAGACTCGATACAGCAGAAGACGTGAGCCCAGTAGAATCACCACCCAGATCGGATACCCGACTTTCGGCCATATCGTGTTCATCCACCGTCAACTTGGTTCCATCCCAACCGGAGTCTGGTCCTTACCATCGCGGAGAGTTTACAGAGTCGCCCTTTAGATGGAATTTCCCTTCGCTATCGGAGCTTCCACCTGATGAACGGGAAGCTGGTCCAGCAGATGCCTCAGCAAATGGAAAGAGACCCAGCATGCGGATATGGGAGGGCTGGAAAGTCATATGTTGCTCGTGTATGAATCAGGCTTTCAAGATCATTGCTCGTGCTCATGATAATACATGTCTCAATGCAGGGCTGAACGCTCTGCTCTTCCTCATCCCACTCTCGGTAGGTCTACTCACCATTCGTCCTCGCCGTAAAGTTAATCAAGTATAGTGGATCCTCAGTTCTGTCATGGGAAGACATCACAAGGTGGTCTTCATTTGTAAGCGATGTTCTCCAGACATGGAAACGGAAATTAATGAATGTTACAGTCTCCGTTCTCTCAATGATACCCCTCGTGAAGGTATTCTCTTCCTTTCATTGGTCTTTCGTATCATTTATCTACAAAAGCTTCACGACCTCTCTACCCGAGAGTTGGCCCTCAGATTTGGCGGAGCAAAGACTGGGCTTCTCAATGCAAGCATGGTACGTGTATGATACAGAGCTTTAGCCAAGTCTAATTCCTCGTCCTTGAAATCTCAGAGCAACACGTAGGTGATCTGGATGACATCTTGTTATTGTTGATTAACTACTTTGGCTTTGGTCATAGAGTCGAGCTGGTCATCGCGGTTAGTATTGGATGACTAAAGACCACAATCGATGTATTGAATTGATATCGGTTGTCAGATAACTGCGTTAAGAAAATGCGAACTCCGTGTTGTTCAGTCCTCCTGTTTGTCGTGTCTATCTTTTGCTTTCATTCGCTATTCACCTTCCGAGCGACAGTGATCGGTTCGATGCTGAGCAAATTATGTTTGTTCCTTCATTTCCTTCCGCGAAACAGGATTATCTTACCTTTTATATGGTAGTGCTGATCCTCGGAATGTGTTTTTTTGCCGGAGGATTGCGATTCTCAGAGCAAGGATTTGATCAGAGTAGGTCCTATCGTCGACTTATCACAGTCATTACTAAGTAGTGATTCAGCTGCACCTCAGATTCATTCTTCGCTCCTGAGTATCAGCGTTGGCGCGTTACTCCTTCCGGCAGCATATCATTTCGCGCTCAGCGGTATGCCAGCGGCGAGTAACGATGAGCAAAGGAGACATATACTCAAAATGAGTCATGGGGTGGGTACTCTAATTGTCTCAAGAAAAATCTTACATCCTTTTAGGTGTCCATCGTGCTCCTCTGCAGTAAGTCGACTCTAGTCGTCAAAAGGTCTTACTCAGTTTGGTATAGTCTACGTCTTCTATCTCATTTTTCAGTTTTGGTCCCATCAGCATCTCTACAAAGATTCGAAGCAGAAGAGTAATAGGTTGTCCGTTAAACTTCCTATCAACCCACGTTTTATCGTCGAAAAACGGATCTTCAGTACGGATCTGAGGCCTGAGACCTCCCGATCAGATTCGGAGACTCTCCGGTGGAGGTCTTACTCGATGTTAGGATCAAGGATGGGGACATCTAGCAGATCTAGCTTCTGTTCGCCTTCAGAGACAACTCTCACAACAGCTTCACTGAATACCTCTTCCAAGGCCGACAAAGCCATCGACGCACATCCCACCATTCGATTAGTAGCACAAGCTTTGAAGGACAATAAGACTAACGCCTCATCTGGGAGTTCTGTATCCCTGGCGAAGTCTCCATGGCGATCAGAGGAAGAGGTGTTTGCCATCACTAAGGAAACACCCGACTTGTCTGAACCCACGGCTGCTACACCTCCAACTGATCAAGAATCCGCGTTCTCCGAGTCATTCAAAGAGCCGAAACTGAGTTTAACTCTGACTCTGCTTCTATTAACTGTTGTGACCGTCGTAAGTTATATACGATTTAACATGCATTTAGCTAATGTTGAACTCCAGCTGGTTACGTTTAATGCAGAGGAACTTGTGGAAAGTATGGACGGGATAACCATGTCCATCAGCAAACAATGGGTTGGCTTGATTCTTCTTCCGGCTGTCAGTTCCATCCCAGGTCAGTTGTCCTACGGTCGACTCTTTTAGCCTTCAATAATTCCAAAAACTAGAGTGTGTCACCGCAATGAACGTCTCTGTGAAGGACCAACTTGGGCTTAGTGTCAGCGTTGCTGTCGGGTCCGCAATAGTACGTTAACCTACGTTGTTTTTGCTTTTTCCAACTTCGATGCTTATACGAACTCTCCCGATCGAAGCAAATCACGCTATTCATCATTCCGTGAGTTTTGCGGCCTATCTGACGAATTTGTCATAATCTGGTGGCTTGTCACAGTTTCATAGTATCTCTTGCATGGGGATTAAACAAGCCATTGGCGCTACTTTTTGACCCGTTCGAGTCCGTCGTATGTGTTATTCTTGTAAACCCATCGCTCGTAAGCTAATCACTACCTTGATCAGGTTCTCTATATCTCCGGCGAGTATTTTTTTTTGTTGCATGAAAGCCTATACTGAGGTATGTTCTAGTACAAACTATGAGCCACGTCGTCGCAGATGCCAAGTCCAATTGGCTCGACGGCGCGATCCTTATAGGTGAGTTCTCCGGTATGTTAATACCACGAATCTCATGTTAGGAGTAGCACTCTATGTAATTATTGCAGTCTCGTTCTGGTATTATCCAGGTATTTTGATCGAATCAGAGCTGTCGCACTTTGATGCTGACGAGTCAATGCAGGTCAACCGAACGAGATTACCACTGTCTGCACGCTCAACCTTCAGTGAGACCCATATAACTTGCATACATTTCGCCTTGCCACTTTAATGGACACTTCGGCACATACATATCCTAGATACATCTTACCACCATGCATCATAGTGCCCTTTTCAAGGCTCATTTTTTAAACCACTTCACACCATTAGATGTACTTAATCAATCTAGTTAGTGAATTGTCCAGATCACAAACCCTAGAAACATTATAGATAATAACGGTCGCCTGGATAATATGAGAAGTGATCAGAAACGAAAGGGATCCTCAAATCTGAGAAACATACCAATATGACCCATTCCAGGTTCCATTATCCATACTTTCCTCCCATCTCCAAAATGATGTCCCTCGCCTTCTGAGTGATAATGCTCGAGCCAGGCTTCTCGCAACCTTTCATCCACAGCTCCACAAACTATTCTTACTTTCGGGAAAGCATTGTGAAGCACCGACAGGCCTCCATTGCGTGCCACCAGGAATGTGACGAAGATGATGTGATCCTGTTGCACACCATGGTCCAGCAGAGTACGGATGGCCATGAATGCCGATGCACCCGTGCCAATCTGATTGCCACGTCACTAACCTCGAAATGACTAGATGGTGGAGACCAAGACTACTCGCCTGTGCATCCAGTAGGAACACCCAAGAATCGACCGCGTGCTGACGGTGGCGAATACATTTGGGAAGCATGACGTGGAGGAGCAATGGCTCTCCCGTAGATGGGTCTGACTGCACCAGCAAGGAGCCGATAGCGACGTCGCTCAATACTCGCTGGAGGCCTTTTTCAAGCGGGCCACCTCTAGAAAGGTATTCTGAGTCAGGTTTGTAAAAACAGTCAGTCAACATACGCTCGGATGATAGAAACTCCGCAAATATACTAGCGAGGTCTCATGAGTTTCGTGTACCAGAGGTAGCTACAGCGAGCATACCTTGACATCAAGTTCCTTGCCAGTCGCTTCCACTTCAGTTGGCGTGATGACGACTTTTTCCCTGTATGGAAGCAATTCCATGGCTTTCTCGACCAGGAATGTAGCGAGTCTGTCGACAAAAAAGATGAAGTCCTGCCGCTTTGACTTATCGTCCCGTAAAATGGTATAGATGCCCTGAAAAGACATCCACGGTCACGTCGGATATGCAGACCATCTGTCAGACGGACCTTTAGCTGGGGTGTTTGGGGCAAAACAATCAGGTTCCCATCCTCGTGATTAGGTTTGAGACACTTGATAATGTTGGGAGAAGCCATGTACTGTCGGAAATGCCGGCAACGTTCGTTCATCTGCCGTCTAACATGGGTCGAGATGAGATCGATTGCAACGGAATTGTTCGAACCAGGCACGACCTGGTGCAATGAGATATGATGCGTGGGTGTAGCCTGAATCAGAGCAGCTTACGATATCTGCATACCGGGACGTTGGCAGAACGAAGTTGTCGAAGGCGGGTTTGACATATCGAAGGTATCTGCAATACAAGTTAACATCTTACTCAGCCATATCCGGAAGACCAACTGTTCGAGCACGCCTTCTACATTTCGACCTCGTTCTTTGACGTCTCGTTGAATACGTCGTGCAAGCATCAAATCGGAGTCACATTGAACAAAGACCTAGAAGACGTCAAGAAAGGGCTCAAATATCAGTATACAGATCTCACCTTCAGATCGTACAAAGCACGCAAGCTTGGGTCGTGCAAGGCCATGATACCTTCAGCTGAAGCGATGGTTAGGTCTGCATAAGGGATGACGACAAACACACCTATTATTACAGAAGCACCATAGAGGTACTTTGTCTCATCTAGACGTTGATGTTCGGAAAATGAGTATACGGGTATATTGGTCTGCCTGCAGGCCTTCAAATCTGCAAGACACTACGGGAGTTGACGCTAAATACATCTCTCCACATAGGAATCCCGGAATTACATACTGATGCGAACATAGGCATGTCAAGAGCGTCAGGGTGGTCAAAGTCGAATCGGTTGGCATGGGCAAGCGCGATTTCTTCTTCCGTATGGTATTTGTAGAAACTATCCTGTTGGACGATAGGAATATGACATGGTAAGAAACCTTTCATCACCAAAAGGCAGACGCGCACTTGTGAGAGAATTACGATGCTCGGCACAGATCCTAACGACTTGACGATTTGTCTAGCTACATGAGTCTGGCTGGGGAAGTCATCGTCGCGTCCACAAGACAGAGGTGACCTCACCTTCCCGCTTGCCGAACCTCCTGCAATAGAGAGCCAAGTCAACTTCAGTTATGTGAGGTGTTTGGTGGGTCCACGGCCTACCTGCTATACCAATGACGAACGCGTTACCCACGGGAAGACCGTTTTCGCCATACCTGATGAGAACTAGAAGTTAGAGATAGTTTGACAAGCTCGGGAATAAGAATCACCAGGGAGGCCTTCCGTGCGATTTCAATATGATGTTCTTCCTTGCCAAGTGACCCAGTGGCGGGGTCAGGCTGCCTTGATGTGTCTCTGGGCTGTCGTACAACTCTGAGAGCTCTTCTCCGAACATGATGAAACCCGTCAAGTCAACGGCGGAAAGAACCGGAAACTAGTAATGATGGTGTTGAGGATGAGGTGCGTAGTTGTATTTATACGTAGACGTCGGCAAGAGCAAGTTGCCAGGATCATAATTACAGTAATTAGTAGAGGACATTTAATCGGAGGCTGTATTATCAGTGCAGGTCGAGGCAGCGGAGGGCGTAAAGCCTGTGTTAGTACTTTTCATAGCCACTCAGAATGATACAGCATGTCTATTCATTAATATAAGTCACTCTATCTCTCAAGCATCCAGCAAGAAGTCAGCGATCCTGCTTCTTTGATTATTTTCGTCTTGTGGTTCGCGAAGCCAAAGCTCCCCGCCGCCTGATATCACTAGCCGTTTGTCATGCGTGCGAGACTGTACGCAGCTTGCAGAGACCCACAGGGGCAAAGGGGCGGACGAAACCAATTGGGGACAGGTAATAATACTTGATGGAGCGGGCTTGGAGCTCCGGCTACCTCGGCTAGAGAACATGATCCGACAGGAGTAACAAAGGTGCTTCAGAATCGAAATCGAAGGGTGTTCGTCTGTAGTTGTTGAAATATCGGCGCTGTTACTGGACGGGACCGACGTTGGCAGATAAGCGAGATCCGGACTGAGTTTTGCATCCGAGTAGGATCCTATCGAGATCCGACTTTTCCAGTTATCCAGCCCATCTTGGATAGGTCTGGGTGCTTTCAGCTTGTTTTTTATTATAGAAACTTTCATACTAACCGTTGGCAATGTATGCATAAGCCTAGAGAAGCACTTTTAGGCTCCAGTTTGGCGCAAGTGCGAACGATTGCGGAAACAGTCGACGGGTAGTCTTTTTCCAAGCCGACAATAAAGTCTGTAAGAATGTTCGATCAGGAAACGTTGGGACCATTGGCAATCACGCGATACCTTTCGTCAAACCGGGAATACCTGCAATAGCACGCGTTCGCCTATCTCGGCCAACAACATGGATCGAATTCCACCATGCGAACATTATGCATTCTTTCATAGTAACGTCCCTGAGAGGCCGAACTACACGTACAGCATCTGTGCCTGTCGGTAAACCAGCACGCCATTCCTCTTGATACTCTTCAAGTATGGAATGACCTCCTCCTTGAGAGATGCAAGAAATGAGGGAAATAGAAAGTGTAGTTAATGATGTTCCGAGTAGCAGGTGCGATGCTCGACGTGACCGAGCTGTGAACAAGAGCAAGAGACGAATGAGGACTTTGATGGCGTTCGACATAGCCGTCTGCGTGGGCAATGATTCAAGGTATGTGCGCAATGCATCAACGGGAAGGACATCGCGTGAAGGAGTAAGGCGTAACGCTACCGAAAATGTTCATCGTTATATACTTCAGAATACACATCTTTGAAGTTACCTTCGGTGTACAAGCCATCTCTTCCTAGTTCGACTGAAAGTCGTGAAGAAATTTGATCCGCCGTGGTGACTGTAGACCACCACGAGTTATCAAAAGCGTCTTCGAGCCGAAGCGGGATGAAGTCAAACTTTGGATAGGAAGCCAGGGCGTTTTTAATCTCGGGCGTTCTGTCGCGTGTCTGCGACTTTAGTTATGGCTAGTTTCACACAAGAATGGCAAGCATTCGACGTACCTCAGGGAACGCACTGCAGACCTCAATGTAGCATACGGCACACGATGTCCATACATTCGCACTCCGTGGATGATTGGTACCTCCTCGAGCGTCGGGGTGCACAGGGGACTCAGAGAAATATTTCCTATGAATCATGTCGAGAAGAATGGATGAACCCAGACCACCAGAGAACCCAAGAAGCAGGGATCCCGAAGCTTTGAGTCTAGGACGTTTAGATGTGTTGGTATTGGCATCTACTGAGGGCTCCAGGGCCCTCCGAAACTTCGTGGTTACGAGAGGAGTGAAGCATTCCCTAGGGACAGTTATAATTGTTGAAAGAAAGGCCGGATCATAAAAAAATGGTACACACTTGCAGTACACTGCATGTCGTATTACGATTTTTCCTGAATTCACCTTACATTTTATACAATCTCTCCCTTTGTTGATCTTGACGCGCCCTATGGAGAGTAGGTTGGTGAGTTTGGTAGGAGGATATCGGCTCACTTACGCGGCATGAGCCCATCTTGATCAGTGGCTGGATTTCCGCAGGATGACATGATGGTGGTGTTTATCAGATCACCTCTTTTGTATCAAGTACTAGACTCCACCAAGAAATAGCGACCACGACGATACAACGTAGTCATCACACACCACCGCCATCCCGCACCCATATTCAGCGGCGACAAGATGGCGTCGTCGTCACACCCCCACGACCGATGACGACGACTTGCATCACCCTTCTCTTTCACCGTACGCACCTCAACCACCAAGACACGGTAAGTGCGAGAACGGGCGCGACAAATATCGGCGTCATTTGAAGTTCTCGTACTCAATACCCATAAGTATTTGTATCCGTGCTATTCCCTATAAATTGTCATACTCACCATACACAAACACCCACGTCGCCAAACAAACGTTCCCTCACGCCTCCACTTTTATCTATGCTAACAATGATGTAACGACATCACTTCATCTCGTCGTTGCTCCCTCTTGCACCCACGTGCCGGTCTTCCTACCTACGCACACTCCACTGGCACGACACTCGATGATGGCCTTGACTGCCATCCATTGTAACCTAATTGA
The DNA here is from genome assembly GCA_038094135.1 of Spongiforma cf. squarepantsii. NCBI lineage: Eukaryota > Fungi > Basidiomycota > Agaricomycetes > Boletales > Boletaceae > Spongiforma > Spongiforma cf. squarepantsii. The sequence continues at coordinate 53,344 of JBBPTK010000001.1, read as the reverse complement.
AGATTCATCGACGTCAGCAGCGACGCAGTGTTCTATCATGCCAGACCCAGCTTATCGCATTCCACTCGCTCCTCTTTCTTCGTGTACCACTTACCACCATGAAGGAAGATAAAAAGTATAGAGCTGGTCCTCAGAGTGGTGAGTGCGAAGCAGAAGGGACCGGCCTTAACTTTCGCATATACGTTGTCATCGGACATTGACTCTGAAGCTTGCCTTTCCTTGTCTAGCAATATGGTTTCTGACCTGTCCGCGGAAAATGGACTCGATCTAGTCAACTCAGGGACCGACGCATCGTGCGTCGACATCTTTTGCAACGAGTGTGGTCGCAGAAATTGGGCCCCACTCTTCGTTTACCTCGTGGGGTGTCTAACTACGCAGTTCTAGAATTCACATTGCTAAAATGCATGATTTTTCGTCTTCTGATACGCCCATTGGTTCACTCGACTCTGATTTCTCTGGCGGAATGGCTTCTGGCAACCGTACAAGACCACTACGTAGATCGATCAAGTGCGACAACTTCGAGGTACGTTGAATAATCGCTATCCTTCTTCTGGTGATTGGCGTTGATAAGCAAATTTAGGATTCGTTTTTGCCGTCTGAGCATGTACGTATTCTACCGATTCGGACGAATAATTTTTTTTTTGATTTCTGGACACGTTACCAACACTTGGTCCAATACAAACCCCCGTGCAAATCGCACGAGAAATCTGTATCTCGGACAACAAATACAAAAGTTGCTTCCGTATTGCGCAGTTTTCAGGTTTTACAAGCTATCCTCCGTCACCTGTCTCATGTATTGGCACACGTTACTCAAGTATCGTCACGTCGACCTTCGACGCTGCCTGTTGTCTGGCCATATGCGAAAATAGCAAGATTGAGTTCAGGTGAAGAGAATGTCGGAGGAAACCAACGATGAAAGCATCGAAGGCACGACTCGAATTGACGGATACCGGTGCTCCTCGCCTTCTCTACTTCTAACAAAAAGAACATCAACGCTTCAAAACAATTCGCGCGTGGGCCGCGATTAGCATAGCTTCCTAGTATATTTCCTCTCGTATGCATAGTGACATACGTAAAGAATAGGCTGAATTTTCTTTATTTGAATTCGTGTTCGTGTACCAATTTTTTCATTCATTCTTTGCTTGCTGCGCTGCAAACTGTTTCACTTTGTCACAAACGTCCTTCAGGGCATTCGCGATCAGATCAAAGTCGGATATCTGTTCAAGGAACATAAACAACTACGGAATCGCAATAAACTTGTAGTACGAACCTCGTTCCAAACTTGCACACTGCATCTCACCCACCATTTCCCATTGTGTTTAAACTCCGGAACAAAGACCTGCCATTGGACTAGTAGAGTGTCAAGGAAGATTTGGTGAATCTCGTCGGATAGCTCTATTTCTCCAGGTATAGGCAATTCCACGTTCACCTATAGAGCCATCAACACGTTCGCAAGCACCACACAAAATATCGCATTCCACCAACCATACTTAATGTCAGGTCGCCGTCTGGATCCAGAACACGCGTGCCAAGATGTTCTGCTAGGCGTTTGCCTCCTGCAATGGCGAGTGCATGGGTGTACTCGTTGATCTTGTGCTCACCACCAAGCCATTCTCGAAAGTCGATCGCTGTGCGATCATTAGGAAGGTAGGTTCAATAACCCCAGAAGCTTGAAAATGTGCCGACCTGCTTCGATGCTCAGAAGCGGGACGTAATCAATCGTTCCTGTCCCTAAAACATATCGATAGATGATTTAGAGGTCATCGCCAATACAAACTCACATTCGAAGAGCGTGACAAAGTCCTGAGGACCTTTGTAGCTGTCGTCTTGTGGAGAGTGATAAGTGACTGGGGTAGGAATAGGTGACCGAATCAAGTGTTGGTTTCTTAGTCACCCTTAGCAACTGGTGGAAGGCGCGATCCGAGAAGTTAAACAGACCTCTTTGGGACGTAAAGAACAGCGCTTGCCCTCTTTGAAAACAACCACTTATGACAATTCTTTGAGGAAGACTCTGTCACGTCTCAACATCGAACGGAGCGGAAGAAAGACATACAGAAACCCAAAAGTCGGGCTGTGCTTCAGAAAGGTTGATATCCAACTCTTGACCTATCGATTGAGCAGCATCTACCACGCTGATGACCCCAGCTTTTCGACAAATCATCACCATCTCCTTCCAGGGAAGCAGAACGCCCGGATTAGAAGCGATGCTATCGATGACTGCGATAATCTTTCTTTTCCCTGTCGGGTCAGCGATATCGACAAGCTGCTTGATGTGATCCTCAAAATCTCGGATAATCTTCTCGCGATTAGTCGGGAATTGAAGGTTGAACGTCGAGAGAGAAGGATGAGGCGGAAGGTCCGTGAGATACTTGAGCATTTGGGACACGGCACCGTATGTCGTCGTTGCTGAGCAGTGAAGAAATGCCACAATCTTGCCGAAACATTGCAAGTTCGATGATCATACATACCTCTGACCAGAATGTCACCCTCGTTATAGACGAAGTTGCGGAGAATGGTTGTAAGGCCATGGGAGGTATTGCCGACGAGGACACACTCGTCGGTATCCACACCTATGAGCTTAGCAACTCGTTCGCGGACGCGATTCAAATAACGAATACAAGTGATCTTTATGAACTTGTCCGGATTGGACTCGACTTCGTCAGTTAGTGCATCGCAGTAGGCACGGACAGGAAGTGGTAACGAGCCATAAGAACCTGAGAACGGCGTTAATATGAGTGATATTTTGAGATGAATGATCAAGGACCATTATTGAGGCTAATATAGTTGGGATTGAAGCTGAAAAGTGTAAGCATGTCATGGCCAAACGCTGGTGGTGGTGATTTGTAAAAGTCAGAGTAGGGGGGCTGTACGGAACGAGCAGATTTCAAAATACTGGCAGTCATTGGAAGACACGAAAGCAATGGCGACGCAGGCGATTGAAAGCTCCAACATTATCTTATCTTATCTTATCGTCATTAAAAATAAAAGCTTGGCACGTGCAATCCCTGGGGTCGCAAGGTTTGATGCAACTTCTAAGAGGTCAGTGGATCAAGCCTCAGGATTCAGAAACAAGTTCTCTGCCATCGATTTGTTGGTACATGCTACGTATATACTAGAACAAACGGCAAGGCGGATTGTCGCCGTCATAACGACTTACTACATATGATAGCCGTAGTCCTCTATCAGATCTGAAGATTTACTACTTAATTACTGTTCTATCGACGGCTTGCCTCATAAAGTCTCGGTCTGGTCACCAGATGCCAGTGAAATGCTGCCCAATGTAAGTCCTACTAATTGAGATCGATTTGAGTCCTGCTTGAGTTGATCGCAAGGCTCTGCTAGCGTTTGTTGTATTCCATATGACCAACAAGGACAAATCCGATTTGGGATGTTCTTAGACATGTAATGGTAACAAAGGATATTAGTTGTTTTCCCGTGCTGCAAATTTCTTCACTTTGTCACAAGTGTCCTTCAGCGCGTTCGCGATCAAATCAAAGTCAGATATCTATTAAAGGGACGAAGGGATGATGGTCGACGACAAAATCGAAATATGCTGTATGTGTAGTACGAACCTCGTTCCAAATCTGTACACTACACCTAGCCCACCACTTTCCATTGTGTTTGAATCCAGGGACAAAGGTCTGCCAATCGACTAGCAAATTATTGACGAAGATCTGCTGAATCTTGTCGGTTGACTCCACGTCTCCGGGTATAGGCAATTCCACGTTCACCTATATTTTGACAGGTTGGATAAGCACCACTGAAAGTGTCACTTTCCACCAACCATGTTTAATGTTAAGTCGCCTTCTGGGTCCAGAACCCGTGTACCGAGGCGTTCTGCTAGGCGTTTGCCTCCTGCAATAGCGAGTGCGCGGGTGTACTCGTTGATCTTATGCTCGCCACCCAGCCATTTTCGAAAATCCATCGCTGCGTGAACGTCAGGAATAAAACTTGTAGAATACCCACGGAAATGTGCTGACCTGCACTGATACTGAGAAGCGGGACATAATCAGTCGATCCTGTCCCTAAAACACGTAGGTCGATAAACTGTGGTTGAAATATCATACACACGTTGGAAGAGCGCGACAAAATTCTGAGGACCTTCATAGTCCTCGTGTGGAGAGTGATAGGTGACCGGGGTGGGAATGGGTGACTTAATCAAATGCTGGTTTCTAATTCGATTTCCCCTTAATACTGACGGTCGGAATGTAAGGAATCGAACAGACCTCTTCGGGACGTAAAGAATGGCACTTCCCCTCTTGGAAAAAAGCCACTTGTGACAACTCTATGAGGAAGACTCTGTCAACACATCGAGTAGAGTGTAGGAAGACATACAGAAACCCAAAAGTCGGGTCGTACTTCAGATAGATTGATATCCAACTCCTGGCCTATCGAGTGAGCGGCATCTACAAGGCTGATGACCCCGGATTCCCGACAGATTGCTACCATCTCCTTCCAGGGAAGTAAAACGCCTGGTTGAGAAGCGATGCTATCGATAACGGCAATAATCTTTCTGTTTCCTATCGGGCACGCGATTTTTGTGAGTTGCTTGATGTGTTCCTCGAAATCCCGGATGATCTTCTCGTGATTACACGGGAAATGAATGTTGAACGTCGACACAGAGGGGTAAGGTGGAACATCTGCAAGATACTTGAGAGCTTGGCGAACGGAACCGTATGTGGTCGTTGCTGGGCAGTGAAGAAAGGTCATGAGCTCGCAATTTTGCAGGGTTGGTGGCCATACCCCTAAGCAAAACGTCACCCTCGTTATAGACGAAATTGCGGAGGATGGTCGCGATGCCGTGTGAGGTGTTATTGACGAGGACACACTCTTCAGTGTCCGCCCCAATGAGCTTGGCAACCTGTTCGCGGGCACGATTCCAATAATGACTGCGGGCAATCCTCATGAATTTGTCCGGATTAGACTCGACCTCGTCCGTCAGTGCGTCGCAAAAGGCACGGACGGGAAGTGGGAGCGAGCCATAGGAACCTGAAAAAATTAGCATTACAAAACAAGTTTTCAGAAGGATGAACACGCGCCGTTGTTAAGGTTGACATAGTTGTGGCCAAAGCCGAAAATTGCAAGCATGTCATGGCCAAATGCTGGCGGTGGAGACCTGTAAAGATCTGTGTAGGGGGACCGGGACTGTTTGGGAGGAGACTCTATGATAGTCATAAGAGGACAAGGAAAGGCGTGTGGGCACTTACTTCAAGGGTTAAGCTAGTCTCGCACCCAGACAGTTCCGTTGAGCTAGTAGGTTTCAAATTGCGCCGCAGGAACTTCAACAGAGATGGGAGACGAAACTCCTAGATCATCGCGTCGTGTAGTGGCGTCTCAGTCTGATCAGCGCGTCGGCCCGGATCAACGAGTGCGACTCCTTCCCTCGGTACACATCTCCAATACTTATCTCGTTGTTCTCTCGGCTAGAGATGATGAAGAGGACGACTATAACCGGGCGCACCTCGACCGAGTGTGCAGCGCGATACATCATACATGTGTTGTCACGCTCGTCACCCTCCGATGATGTCACACTCGGGATGTATAGAGTCTGACGCCGTCTTTGTCGGCACCGCAAGTGCGTATCGTACAACCGTATCATGAGCCCACGATTCCGAAGACAGATCCAGACAATAAAAGCCATTAACTCAATAGGATTGAAGTGCCCGTAACCCTCCTGTGCCCAAATGTCATCGTCCGACTCTTCTCCTTCGTCAGCCATGATCCGATCCAATTCGTGCTCCCCATCTTATTCGTACTCAGGTCCATTCACACCTTCATTTTTGTCAATGTCCGCCGCGTTCGCCGTTTTCCCAGTCAGGATTATCTTCATCATCCGAAACAGTCGTGATCCTGCCATCTCCAAGGCTCCACTGCCTAGTGAGTTTGAGTCTGGTTTAAGTGGTACCTCCTGTCCTTCCCGCTGAAGCAACTGATCCCGGTTCCTCGTTGACATGCGTCCCACACCACCACCACCCCGAAATCGCATCCACATGTCTCCATTGACAAACCTTTACAGTCAAAGTTAGCAAACCACATCGATACGTGCAGTGAACTGATGCGTCGACGTCTTTTGTAAGGCAAGTAAAGTAGTCGAGACTCCATTAACCTTGCAGATGAGGAAGCCGCCAAGCATGGAGAGCTTGAAGAGGAGGAATTAGACTGTAAGGCGAGGCAGCACTCCCTCCAGAAACTGTAAGCAATTTATACTATGCGCCCTTCACAATCTCATTGTGCTCTGCAGGATGCCGGAGGCCCTGGATCGCCACAAACGTACTTACGAGATGCTCATTTGACTTGCATTACGTTCAAAATGCTTGTCAATGATGCATCCAAGTACAATGAGCTACGCCTGGTCATTTCCGTTGTGTGCACATGTGCATGCATGCACCCATTTGTTCACTGATGACTGTTTTAGATGGACACAATGATATCTATGGCTTCGTGCAGACGACACTGCCCGCCTGAAAGAGAGAATTGGACATTATGCTGCTTCAAACCCTTCCGTTGCAGCTCCCATCTACACCAGCAACGGTTCATGTTCAAATATGGGTGAACCGTCCACTCTGCCTCGACCTGTGCACAATGCCTCTGTTAGACCCAGAGCCCGATGAAGCCTGTCCGTCTCATAGGTCATGGCAAACAGAGTACCAGTGCCACTGCGACGCTGGCGAAGTGTAAGTTTGCTGCTACCAACGATGAGCATACCGACGACGATCCATTAGTGAGGGGGAACAAGATTGCACGCCGATTCCAGCAAAAGGGTAAGGGAAAGGCGAATGCTAGTGCCTTAACTAATAATCAAGAAGACCTGGGCGAAGGCCCTATCATTGGAAGGGAGGGCCAGGAGCAGGGGCGGAGCCGTAGTGAGAGGGGCAAGGAATAAGAATTCGAGGTAACGGTGACGTACTACCATGACACCCATCTCAAAGTACCACTTACATTCTTCCTTTAGATTCCTCTTTAGTTGCTGTTGCATTGCTTTGTTCTCTTCCATACTTGCAAGTCGCTTCGTTTTCATCGTCTTAGTTTTCCACTGGTCTTGATTCGAATTCTCGCACCTGTTGGCCTCATCGATATGGCGTCTTGCTTGCACTCGGACTTGGACTCGGTGGACTCGGATCCTTCCATTGTCACGTCGCCTCTCACTTGCGTTTATTGGCCATCTCGATCTGGTGTCTTTCTCAGACTCGGACTCGTCTTATTTCGGCAGAGTCGTTCTTGCTAGGTGTGCGACGGGACTTGTTCTCGCATGACTATGTTTACCAGGTGGATAAAATTCGTGTATCGTATACTGTCATGTTATATGTCGCTTTCGAATGACACGTCTAAGTTGCATTTTCATAATATCTTGCGTTATCTGACTGATTTATTTCAATATGTCTGGTGCTCAGGATCAGAATCACGTTCGCTGGATTGTATAACATCACCTACCTCAAACACGACATAGCCGACAGCGGTTAGCAAGGCAGATACCATATGGCATAACTTTGCAATGTCATCGTTATGGTCTGGCCAAGGACGCCTGGAAATTAAAAATAAGAACTTTTACATGCATATGGTGATTCCTAATTGAGATCAATTTGAATCCTGCTTAAGTTGATCGCAAGGCTCGACCGCCCGTAGCGGGCCTGCTAGCGTTGGGCGAAGCATGTGACAGGTGTCGCGATGTTCTTAGGCATGTAATGGTAACAAAAGATGTTAGTTGTTTTCCTGTGCTGCAAATTTCTTCACTTTGTCACAAGTATCCTTCAGCGCGTTCGCGATCAAATCAAAGTCAGATATCTATCAAAGGGATGAAGAAATAAGGGTCAGCGACAAAAATGTACTGCATGTGTAGTACGAACCTCGTTCCAAATCTGTACACTACACCTAACCCACCACTTCCCATTGTGTTTGAATCCAGGGACAAAGGTCTGCCAATCGACCAGTAAAGTATCGACGAAGATCTGGAGAACCTCGTCGGTTGACTCTACGTCCCCGGGTATAGGCAATTCCACGTTCACCTATATTTCGACAGGTTGGATAGGCACCACTGAAAGTGTCACTTTCCACCAACCATGTTTAATGTTAAGTCGCCTTCTGGGTCCAGAACACGTGTACCGAGACGTTCTGCTAGGCGTTTGCCTCCTGCGATAGCGAGTGCGCGGGTGTACTCGTTGATTTTATATTCACCACCCAGCCACTTTCTAAAACCCATCGCTATGCGAATGTCAGAAATAAAATCTGTAGGATACCCCCGGAAATGTGCTGACCCGCGCTGATACTGAAAAGCGGGACGTAGTCGATTGTTCCATTCCCTAAAACACGTAGGCTGACAAACCGTAGTTGAAATATCATACGCACGTTGAAAGAGCGCGACAAAGTTCTGAGGACCTTGGTAGTCCTCATCATGTGGAGAGCGATAGGTGTCCGAGGTGGGAATGGGTGACTTAATCAAATGTTGGTTTCTAATTCGATTTTCCCTTAATACTGACTATCGGAATGTAAGCAATCGAACAGACCTCTTCGGGACGTAAAGAACGGCACTTCCCCTCTTGGAAAAAAGCCACTTGTGGCAACTCTGTGAGGAGGACTCTGTCAAGACATCAAGCAGAGTGTAGAAAGACATACGGAAACCCAAAAGTCGGGTCGTACTTCAGAAAGATTGATATCCAACTCCTGGCCTATCGAGTGAGCGGCATCTACAATGCTGATGACTCTGGATTCCCGACAGATTGCCACCATCTCCTTCCAGGGAAGTAAAACGCCTGGCTGAGAAGCGATGCTATCGATAACGGCGATAATCTTTCTGTTTCTTATCGGGCCTGCAATTTTTGTGAGTTGCCTGATGTGTTCCTCGAAATCTCGGATGATCTTCTCGTGATTACACGGGAACTGGAGGTTGAACGTCGACACAGAGGGGTAAGGTGGAACGTCTGCAAGGTACTTGAGAGCTTGACGGACGGAACTGAATGTGGTCGTTGCTGAGCAGTGAAGAGAGGTCAGGAGTTCGCAATCTTGTAGGGCCTATGTTCATACCTCCGAGCAAAATGTCGCCCTCGTTATAGACGAAATTGCGGAGGATGGTCGCGATGCCGTGTGAGGTGTTATTGACGAGGACACATTCTTCAGTGTCCGCCCCAATGAGCTTGGCAACCTGTTCGCGGGCACGATTCCAATAATGAACACGGGTAATCTTCATGAATTTGTCCGGACTAGATTCGACCTCATCCGTCAGTGCGTCGCAGAAGGCACGGACGGGAAGTGGGAGCGAGCCAAAGGAACCTGAGAAAATTAGTATGACAAAACAGGTTTTCAGAAGGACGGACACGCACCGTTGTTAAGGTTGACATAATTGGGGCCAAAGCCGAAAATTGCAAGCATGTCATGGCCAAACGCTGGCGGTAGAGACTCGTAGAGATCTGTGTAGGGGGGGTGGGACTGTTTGGGAGGAGACTTCATGATGGTCATAGGAGGACAAGGATGAGTCAGGCGTGTGGGCACTTACTTCAAGGGTTAAATACTTTCCAGAGTAAGCGGCGAGGTGGGCGAGTAGGTAGAATTCCAAATAGTGGGATAACAGGGACAAGTCAGGCGTGTGGGCACTTTCCAGAGCAAGCGGAGAGGCGGGCGAGCAAGTAGAGTTCCAAACAGTGTGATAACAAAGACAAGTCAGGTGTATGTGGGCACTTTTAAGTACTTTCCAGAGTAAGTGGCGAGGCGAACGGGATAACAAGGACAAGTTAGGCATGGGCACTTACCTTCAAGGGTTAAGTACTCCCCAGAGTAAGCGGCGGGGCGAGGGAGTAGTAGAGTTCCGAATAGTGGCACAATTGCCGGTCCAAAGATAGCAAGTATCGTTCTCTCGAGTCTTTATCTTATCTTGTAGTCCTCTCTTGTTCTCATCTCTCATCCATGGCATCCGCCTTCTTCTACGGGACGCTTATCCACCCCGAGATACTCAAACGAGTAATTGGACACGATGGATTTCAGCTCCAGATCAGCCCAGCGCTGTTGCTCGTGAGTGTCGTAGGTTATCTTCTGCGGACTTGTCTGACGATACAATCATCGGTAGGACTACACCAGACACAAAATTAATGTAGACAGGCCATGCTATGTATATATCGTAGTGCAACTTCGACACTCACTCTCGGTGAATTTTGTAGGGTGCAGATTACCCGGGAATCGTTCCTTACTCTCGCAGTCGGGCCATGTTCAGCGAGGATCTCGAGCTGGAGGCAAGGTCTATCAGAGGATCTCTGGTCAAAGGGCTTTCTGACGAAGATATGAGACTGTTGGACATATTCGAAGGGGATGTGAGTGCAGACCTGTCGACTGAATGACGACAGCAGCTGAGGGAAACGTGATGCTAGGAATATACCCGAGAGCTGGTTCTCGTACACCCCCTGGGTCCCCCTATGGGTCTTGATGACCTAGAAGCAGCAGGAGTGCTGCCTAAGGACGCTGCAGCGATCCCGGGGCCGGACGAGCTGCTGAGTCCGGTTGAGGTGAACACGTACGTGTGGTGCCGGCCACTCTCCCAGCTACAACCAGTGCCGTGGGCGTTCGAGGAGTTTGTCAGGGAGAATGCATGGAAATGGATAGGCCCTGCGTCTCGAGAGAAGGAGGACTACACCGAGGTCGACAAGCGGCGTGCGATGGGAGGTGTGATAGTGCCATCAGTACCTGCGTAGATCCGATAATAAATACAACTTGAACCTGACAGCAGCGTTGCCGTGTCAATGACAGAGAATGTCTGACTCGTCGTCGCCATTGCTCCACACATCGGACAGCTTCCCCGACCTGCACCACTCACAACGTAGACGGCCAGGTCGTTTCAGCTGTCCGTCCTTGTTTCGGTTCGTACTCCCAGCCTCGGTGATCGCGGTATTCTTGCTCTTTATTCTCACCGCAAGCATCGGACATCGCACTCCTTTGAAGCAGCCTGGTCTGTCTTGTTTCATATTATCTCGTATCCCCGTCTCACCTCCACCTCTCAAGACGTCGTATTTCCCGACTTTTCTCACTACAAATTCCTTCGGACCCTCCCTCCTGACCGCTTTCCTACCCGTATGCCACACTACCTACCACGAAGCATAACTAAGGTATTGACTGTAGTCCACCCTAGACCCTGATGATGGCAGGCGTGTCATTGCTATCGGAGATATTCATGCCATGAACAAATCGCTCAGGTTCGCGTCATCGGGTCCGTCTAACTCCGTCTTGGCTCTCATCCTTCACGCCCTTGCAGCACATTGCTCGACCACATTTCTTATGATCCCAGCTCAGATACTTTAATACACCTGGGCGATCTTGTTTCCAAGAACAAGAAGGTCTCGTCAGAACCCATCCTGAGTTTCATGTCGGCGCACCAAATTTTCGGCGTACGTGGCAACAACGACCAGAAAGTCATCGAATGGAAAGCTTGGATGAATTGGATCATATCTATTCCAGGGGGTAGAGAGTGGCTGGACGATCTAGATTCCGTCTGGTCTCATATTGACGGCGACATGCCGAATACCAAATTCGATGCATGGCGCAAGAAATCACAAAAGGAATGGGATCCATACGTACCCGACGGTTGGAAACTGCAAGGAAAACACTACAAGGCCGCACGAGACCTGTCCCAGGACCATTACGACTACCTTGTCACCCTTCCCATCGTCCTCTATGCACCGACGGCTCACACGTACTTTGTCCATGCTGGCTTGCTACCGTCAGACCCAACTCTTGCCTCTGACGATCCCAAGCAGCCACTTTCTCATCTGCCTGCGACAGCCAACCCGAAAGAAGACAACGGCGTCCTTCGTGGTCTTCAAGAGCAGGCTTTACTGGACGAGATTCCCCAGAACCAAGATCCTTGGGTCCTGATGAATATGCGAAGTCTCTCACAGGGTGGTAAAGTCACAGACAAAAAGGAGGGCATGCCATGGTCCGACTTGTGGAACGTTTTGATGGAAGATTGCTCTGGCTTATCTGCAACGGAACGACAAGCATTGACAGCTCTTTCCGAATATGATTTGAAAAGAAGCTGCTTCCCGTCAATGGTGCTGTATGGCCATGCTGCGTCTCGAGATCTCGATATAAAGCGATGGTCGGTTGGTCTCGACACGGGTTGTGTAAGTAATTCAAATTCTACTTGAAGCACAGGCTTGACACGTTTCCGCCAGGCATATGACCGTCGCTTGACTGCCGTAGTCCTCGACAACAAGACACTCTTTCCTTATACTTATTCAGAAACTTTGAGCGCATCAGGTTATGACTCCGCCATCCCATATGGAGACAGAGGAGTAGCCCACATTATCAGTGTAAACTGCCATTAGTCCTTATTGATAGAACGCATCTTGATGTTTATAGTCACAACACACGTTAGTGTACTTCGTAGACTGATATGTAGCCGAACGTTATAAAGTTGTCCGTTACTTCTCATACTTATGTATGTACGAGTTTGGACGATCACATCTTCTGTCTGTGATTCCACGGATTTCATGATTAAACAATAAACTGCAAGTTGGTATCCTAAGAGAGAAATAAGTTGAGAGTTAATGTGAACGGCAGCCAGACGTAGTGACTAAAATAGTAACTTACAATGGGGTGGGCACTTGAAAACTATAGGAGCCATGTAAACACGAGCGTCATCACAGAAGTGGATCACAGACCTGGGGCTTCTGGGTATATTTCTCACTCAGAATCCACCTGAGTAAGAACACGACTCAGAGGTCAGAGACACCGCAAACAACGTAAATATTTGAGTGCGTACCTCATTTCAACAAGGAGTTGTCGATAACTCGGACTAGGGTTTCGCGCTGCACAAGGTCGTCTCAATGACTCTGAGTTGGTCAAATCCGAACGAAGAGCTTACAAAGCGCTGTCAAAAACGCCTGGCGTCATGGAGATGAGCGATGTCCTTCAGAGTTAATACGAAAGAACAGAGTATGGAGCACGAACATCGGTCATGGCACCCGTGCTACGGCCTCCGATTAGCGCATCAGCACTAGTCTGGGTGTCCTTGCAACTGCTCCAAGAAATCTGAACCACGGTGAGAACAAGGACAAGACGGAATAAAGGCCCGAGTCGTCCTACCACATCGGCATTACTGGACCTCGTCAGTTTCGTGTATTCGCTAGCTCGCTGAACCCCCCCAGAAGCAATACGGAGTAGATCCGTTGCGCCACGAATCATACCATCCATATCGCGCATTTCGTAAGAAACGAGAGCAGAAAACAATCCCTTTGCCGCTCCAAGTGCAAGATTGGGTTCCTTGAGCTTTCCCTCCGTAGAATACTGAGCGACCAGAATTAAAAACACAAACAGATATCGTAAGGAGACACGTACTGTGTATGGGAGGTCTGAGAACAAAGATATTAGCATAGTTGGTTCATGAGTCGTATGGAACCCATACCGAGTGCCGAGCCAGAGTGACATGCCTACAAGAAAGTAAGTAGTATTAAACAGAATGGACAAGAAGTTTTGTTAGGACTGACATCAAAGATAGCTGTTAGACGGCAGCCAGTGGGAAGGCAGCTAACCATGATCCTATGCATGTCCTAGGGCAACTCTCAGGCGTGACAATGGGATCAGCGAATATTGATGACAAACATCATCTACGATATGAGATGTCGTCTTGAAGTCTACAGGATATATGACTGCGCAAAAACACTTTAAGTCAGAATTCCACATGAGGATCTGAATTGACTCGCCTTCATCATATCCATCCTCTTCGTCTCCATCCAAATCTTCGGTCTGTCCACCATGTCCAGAGTCTATTCAAATCTTCAGAGGACTCACATTGTCAGTAATAATACGTACAATGGAAGAACAAAGCGTCATTGGGTTGAGCATCCTTGACAAGCCAGTGCATTGCATCAAGCTGACAAGAGAGAATGAACTCGAGGATTGATTCTAACAATGTAACAAACCATGTTCTGTCGAGTCGGTTGTTGGCGCGGATGCATAGAATCATCTGTGAGTATGACCATATCCTCCTCTTTGTAACCACGTCCTTTTCACGATGGCGTCAGATCACGCGATGAAGCTGGTAAAACGAGCTCACCGAGAAGGAATCTCTTCATGCGATGCACATCTTCGATACATCCATTAAGCGCTTCTGGCTGTCCAATATAGTTTATTCCGATCTGTAGACCACCTGAACATCTGCAGAACATAGGTTAGTTTTAAGGGAGACCATACGAGTAGTGATCTCTTTCTTCCGTTGCACTGCGAGTACTGGAAGTAGGCAGGTTGCATCTGTCCACCGGGAACTGGTCGGTAGTCGTACGACTGCTGCCCGGTTGGAGGCAGGGGTGGGGGACCAGGAGGGGCTTGATATTGGTATTCCGGAAGACCGGGTGGTGACGGGTACCACATAGGACCTCCATGAGGACCCGGGGGAGGACCTGGAGGAAGTCGTGGGGGAGGACCTGGGGGACGTGAATATGATATTGCAGGGTAAGCATAACCACTATTATTCGGCATTCAGAAGATACCACGTTCGCTGCCACATCCGCGGGACTTACTAGGCGGGATTCGAAGTGCTGCTAGTAGAATATCCAGAATGATTGGACCACATAATTCGAGCAAAGGTAAAGCTGCGACCGAGCGACACAGTCACACTGGCCCAAAGTCAAATTTAGAAGGCTCGGCCATCCAACCTAGGTTTATCTGCAAGTACAAAAGAATCAGAGAAAAAGTGTAACGTTCAAGCTTAAGCTCAAGTCTGGGACAGACTCAGGTCCCGGGCCGTCTGCCTCCTTCAAACCCTCTGTTTGAACCATGATTATGGGTTTCCACCTTCGTTCAAGCTTCGAAAGCAGTGTTATTCTCACTGTTTGTGTTTCTCAGCTGGCGGGTACTAGCCGACTTCAAGTGCCGCAAGCGCTTCAGGGGAAGTCGGGAATTGCCCATGGTACCTTTTACCTTGTTTACAAGGTCACTAAGCTGGAGAATTGTGGCTGTGGGGACCAAAATTTGTGGACGTGGTAAATTAATGCCTCATTTGGATGGCTTGCCTTCGTAAACAAGGTTTCTGCCGATGAAGTTCGGCCATATATCTAGTTTAAACTTACCATTTCGAAATAGTGAATTCCTTGAAACGGCGTGGAACCTTCACAAAGTTCCTGTGACAAGGCGCCATGATGAAAGGGCTTGCCTTGGAAGAAATACGAGGTCCTCGGTGACCATCAGCATTGGACTCTCAGCGTACACGCTTACTGTGGCAGATGAATGCACTTCGAGAACTCTGGCAAAGGTCTCAAAGAATAATTATCATTTTTCCGGCATTGCATGTTAACCGCAGTTCTGAAGATTTATACTGACTGTACTCCTTCCAAACAGGTCAACGACCTCCCGGCCTAGCATCTACTACCATGGATTATCAGGGGAATGCAGGTCTTGTAACCATTCATAGGACAAGTCATGAAACACCCCACGGAACAAATATTGTTTACTAAAACATTCCTTTCGCTTTCATGACCAACCGTGAAGTCAATACATGACGTATCCGGCTGCGCGGTCGGATGTCGCAGATTGGGTCATTTGGACGGGAAACGCTTACGCTTCATGACACGCCTCCGTCCATGTGCATGCAGAAGAATTAAACGCTTCACCATTCCGCTCAGATAGGCGACGCTCCCGGTTGAGCCCGTCCTACAGGATATAAGTGCGGCTCTTCTGCCTTCTCTTCTGCCTTACATTCTAAACCCCACCGTGTTCAGCTATGTCGGATCCATCCCTCGACGAACCTGTTGTCGCATATAACCTGTCTCAATACCTCCTCGATCGTATCAACATACACGACACTATCACCCGGCTGGTAAGCATTTTCTCTCGAAAAAATCTCGTGGCGAGTGCGATCTGCCATTAGTCGGCATATTCCGATTGCAGAGACTTCGAGCGCCTTGGGAATGAAGTCTTTGCTTCATCGGAGGTCACAGTCGACAATTCGCTCGTCACGGGTGAAGAACCTCGAGGTAACGATTACAGTCCACAACCGTGTGGCTCTGAATAACCTCAAGCCCCATCAAGGCAAGCCGGCTAAAGAAGAGGCAGAATCCTATGCTACATACTTTGGACGATTCACAGCGGCACAACACGTCATGACGTGAGTCTGTCTATCTACATCTCCGTATGACGCCCGACTGAGGGCAACCCTGTTTGTAACAGTTGTGTTTTGGTCAATCTTCCTCAGCCAAACCCAAAATGGAACATCGTCACGCCCAGTAAAGCGACTGCATCTGTGAATGCGCTAGTCACTTTCCGACGTGACCGCGTGCGCGGAGAAACGATCGCTCAGCATGGAGTATGTTAAATACCTCATGAACTGTGTCGCGGTTCTGATTCTTCTCCCAGTCTTATTACACCTTTGATTTGATACGGCAAACAGACGTGGACGCTGGTTCGAATCCTTGGCGAATCTCCCACATGAAGGCCCATCCGTATTGGTTCAGAGGAAACTTGGAAGTGATGTCCGATGGTAGTTAGCTCATGTTAGCCTCTATTACTGACTGCACAGGTGTTCGTGTTGGATGTATGTAGTCGGCGTTAGCACCGGCAGGGTTTCTAGAAATGTCATATTCAAGTGTGATGAAATAACTTGAAATAACTCAATACACTTGAGCAGACCCGAGTAGCTTGGAGGTATCACAATCACAATTTCATTAAAAAAATCAGTACAGCAAAGAACAACGGCCGCCTCGAGGTCTCCACTCTCCACTAAAAGGGAATATTTTTCATTGAAACAATATCAGAAACTGATCGTTTTGGCCGGGTGCCTGGTTGAACCAACCTGTGCATGGGATTCGATCAGAAGATGTACAGGAGACTGAAGAGAGAAGTAAAGATCAGACAGTCGAAGATTTCCTCCACTCCGGAGAGCTTAGGTAGTCTAACATGCATTATGACTGCTGCTACAAGCGCATCATGTCGAAGGGACTGGATTTCGAGGCTCACCTTGTGTAAGTTGAAACTTGAAAAGTGATGGGAACAAACAAACAAACGGTAGGTGGCAACTTGAACCAAGTGACCTCAGCACCGGTTGCGCCAGCCATTTGGCTCGAAATGGAGAGATCCAGGACCACATACCGTTGCGATTCAATTGCAATGCGGTTCAGGGAAAGCCATAGAGACCAAGACTTCGTTCGTTGGATGGCGTCCACGAGGTCACCTCGTTTCCTGGAAATAGCGTAATCGCGCAATCTGGTTTAACCTATCTCACGGCGTGGATTTAAAACGTTGTGCGCGTTCCCTACATGATCTCGCTCCCTTGGGCGTGGCCCAACAAGGTCGCCGTTGCCACTGGGTTTCCCTTGAATTATAGTTGTACAGGACTCACTCTATCCACTCTTAGATTACCGAAAAAGTGCCAGAGAACCCGTTAGCGTTGCACTTGCCAAAAGTGCTGCTCCATCTGGCTGGTAAGTGACTGGCGTTTTGATTGTCACTGCTTTTGGCAGCCTCGTGTTTTATGCCGGCTACGTTCTGCCACCCCCGTGTCCTGATAATCACCCAAGGGTCAGTTCTAATTTCGTTCTCTGCCTTTTCTCTAGCTTCCCTATCTTCAACGACGACCCAGCAAGGCAGTGTGGGCGGCGGGCGTCTCACCAACTCAACCCAGAGATCGATCCATGTCTTCCACAGCTATTGGCACCTTCACCTGTTGGGATGGCTACGACGGTTACGAATTGGTCGAAGAACGCCCCGCTCGGTCTCCCCGCCGTCCTCGACTGCCATCTACAACTAATTCGCAATCCACCCTGAGACGAGGCGTTGAGCGCAGCAGTGAGCGCCAACTCAACTCCAAACCGACTTCAGCGCAGGGTCCACGAGAACAAGAATACACTTCACTCGATCAATTATGGAGTACCTTGAGGGAGAAAAAGCACGCAGCAGAGGCCAAGCTTCCCCTCAAAGTAAAATCTCTGGAGGCTCCGCAGACTGGATCCACCGCAGCATCGCGTCCTACCCCGGAGCAGCACGTTACCACGCCACGGAAGGTAACACCTCCCAAAGCCAAACGGAAGAAATCCACGTATGCCACACATTGCCGTTCATATGTCCGTTATCCTGATTCTTCTGAACGTGTTATAGGGACTGTGTTTCATTCCGCGAGTCTCGTTCGGGTCGTACGGTACGTATGCACCATCACATCTCCGTGATGATCACCTTCTTATCCCCGCACAGATCACTGCGACGTTTGACTTGCCCGGGATCAAGAAAGAACAGGCTCACGTTAGCTTCCGTTGGAATAACCTAGTTGTTACGTGGCAGACAGTCAAGATCTCGGAGAAGGAGGAAGATGGACGCCTCGTTAGAGAGCGAGAGGAGAAGAAGTATACACGCACGATACCCCTTCCGGAAGGGACAAGAGTGAGTCAGCTCGTTCTTTCCCGATCTTAGGGGGCTGATTGCTGCGTTTGTCAGTTCGAGGAGATACGCGCAGTTATGGACGACCGACGGCTCATCTTGAATTACCCCAACATGCGTACGGTCCGCGTCGAGCCCCGACCTCGGTTACCCAGAGAGGCTGAGCCCCGTCGTGTCGAGCCTACCGTCATCTCGGATGGCGACATCAGATCCAGCGACGATTTTGAGAATGGGTCGTATCTCAAGTCAACAGATCATTCACCACACGAAGAAATTACAGAGGTGACTGACGTCTCAGAGTATTAGAAATTGCGATGCCCTCTTTCCGTTCATTGTTTTTCATTGCAGTCGATACCCATAACCCGTGCTACTTGGTTTGCCTGCAATATTGTACATGCGGGATGTGATACTTATCTATTCCATTCATCGGAGATTATCTGCATTAGATGACCTGCGAACCTTGTGATTTCCTTTACTATGAACTTATGCCTTCTACAGATGAATATGCCTGATCCCGAAAGCTTCGGATTGCAGTAACTTCCTTTTAAACGGTAGGGTGTCACAGAAAGCCATTACGATCGTTGTCTCGTAAATGATGATTTATAGCTACGTTACAGTAGTAAGTAATATACGCTGTCCATACATATTACATGTCGTCCACGCTCCACTCATAACTCGCCGCTGCTGTCCGTTTTCTCTCGTTGATGCGTTGGAACCACTTCTTCTCGAAACCATTGCTACGGTCTGTAAAATGCATGAGTCCCAAATCTGTTTGTTAGTTCTTTAGGATGTGACTTCACCTACGCCATCCCATCTATATCCCGGCTTTATGCCAAACCGATTTGGAGGTGGTGGGGGCCCACGGTACTCTGGTTTTTTGGCGACCTTGGATTCTTTTTTCTGTGAAAAAAAGAATCAGCGAACCAAGCGCAAAGCCTTGAACATCTAGGCTGACCGTAATGAAAGCAGCCGCAGGATCGTTCCATCTCTCTCGCGACATGAGTTCCTCGTTGAGTTCCTTGTCGTCCGCTTGACGAGAGAATGGCAGGGATCTGTTCTTCTGCAGTTGGATTCTGCGTTTTTCTTCCTCCTCCCGTTGCACGAGTCCCTTCCCCCACTCCATCTTTTTTGCTTCCTTTTCTTCCTTGTCTCTTTTCTTCCGGGCGGCTTCGGCTCGGGCAAGTTTCATGTCAATCTTGCGACCAGACGCGTCACGGTATACAGTCTCCTGCCCGGCATCGATATCCTCCGACGCCGTCTCCTCTTGCTTGACGTGAGCCTTTGGCTTCTGTAATCGCTCTGGCGTCAGAAGCAGTCTCGAAGTACTAAGCATCTGGTCGTACCTTTCGCAGATCCTCAGGACGCATCAGTCCGCCCTTCATAGGTCGTGCATCATCCACGACGGTCGGTTGTTCGTCAGCCGGCACGGGTGGGCTCTCCTCCCTCTTCACACCCTCTTGTACCGTAGTCCATCCCGAACGCTCGTCTGCTTTCCGTTTCTTGAAACTTCGGTCGCTCGCAACTGCAGCCTCCATCGTTTCCATTTCTTCCTCTTGTTGTTGCCTCGCAACTTCATCTCCGAAGCCTGCATCGTCGTCAACAAATGTGGACGGACCACCGACTGCGCTGGCTGTGACCTTGCGTTTCTTCTTCTTTGGAGCGGTTCTGGCGAGTATGGCCTCAGCCTTGTGCCCTGACATGTATTTCTCTGCAAGATAGGCTTGCATCGCTAGTAATAGGAGTCAGTGAATCACAGACGTGAATGTCAACGCCGATGTAGAGTTGCATGTATATTACATAAGCAGGCTATATAAAGCCCTACAGTTACAGTTACAAGGAAAGCAAAGCCTCAAGAAGGAAAGCCCCACAAGAAATATCCCGAACGATTTAACATCTGAGGCGAAAGGTAAAGCACTTAGGAGGTGTGTCAAGGAATGTCTCACGAGATGAAGGCTCACGACTGCGAAGTAAACGAACGGCGGGCCCTTTCAAATGGTCAACGAAAAGTGGTACTTCACGCGCACGGTTGGAACAGGAATGCTGAACAGCTAGGAGTGCTTCAACGGTGTTTCCGTGAGCTGAAAAACCAGTACGTCTGAAAAAACAAAGAAGCTACTGTATGTACATATCGAACTCGTGACCACTTACGGAAACATCGCCGAGTATGCCGCTTCTGCTTCCCGGAGCGGGACCAAGTACAGGGGTGCGCGTGGGCGGGAACTCAAAGAATGATAACGATGTGCCTTGGGCTCCGAGGACTTAGGCATTCTATCTTCTCCACGACCCAAGTCAGACGACTCGTCCTCACGATGAATCCGACCCCGTTCGAAAGGACTCGTGAATTTGTTGAACGGCACGAACTTCAAAGGACGCCGTGCATGAGAGTTTCCGGAACCTTCCATCAACGTGTCGACGGGGTCACCATCGGCTAAAACAACGGCTCGGAACAAGGATTTCGTAATTCGAGGGGGCTCCCTCGCTCGCTCGGGTGCTTTCCGAACGGGCGTTGATCGCCGTTCCACTCGGCGATGGCGAGTATATGCGCGAAGTTTCTTTAGAGAACCCGTTTGCTTGGTCCTCGGGACTGTTTGACCTGCACGACGAAGGAAGGTCTCGACGGTGACGATGTTTTCAGTGGGCACTTTTGGAGGGGAAGATTTAGGTTCCGGAAGAACAGTGATGGATGGTATCAGCGACGGATGGATCCCTTGGTCCAAGGAAACGATCGCCTCCGTTCGAGAATCGATCTGTAATCTCTTTCGCCTTCTCTTAAACTGGCAAACCCATGAGTTGGGCGACAAAAGGATGAGCAGCCTGCACAGTAGAGCTGCCTACCACAAATCCGTTGTTATCGTTTTCCATCGTAATGAATGTGTCTTGAGGCTATTCTCACGGACGACTCTTGCTCGGAGGTTCCTGCAATACAAGTATAGACTTCCTTAAATTATCTAGTATCTAAACGATTCCCCCCCAAATGATCGCTCCAATTTCTTAGGTCCTAAGCGTGTCCAAGTTGGACCAACTCGGCCTTCAGCTTTTTCAGCTCCAAAACCGCAGCATCAATCACGTCCTTCTCCGCCTTGTTCTCTTTCAATGAACGAACATGATTACCTTGCTCGAGGATCTTGGCTTCTAGAGCGATTGCCTCCGGAGATTTCGGACCGTCCACCGCACCATCCACTTTTCCCCCAGGGTTGGAGGCTTTCTTGGCCTTGCGCTTCACTTCTTCCTTCTGTCCATCAATTCCGCCAAATCGAGCCTTCCACACTTCCTCCATCTTCTCATCGATGTTCTTAAACAAATGATCCGGCTTCCCGATCTGATGGCTCGCTAAGATATCCGTAGAAAGCACTTCAGGCACGCTCCGCGCTGGCGCGTTGAGTTGTTTTAAGATAGCTTCTGATGTCGCGGGCATGAATGGGTAGACCAAGACGGACAACACATAGATCAAGTTTACTGCACGTGAGACGACCTGAGCGCAACGCTGGGGATTTTCCGTCATCAATGCCTTGTTGAGACCGGAAGCTTGAAGATATCCGTTGCCGCGATTAGAGATGAGCATGACGGTCTGTAATCCAAGGCGCAGCTTCACGCTATCCATCGCATCAATGTATTCTTTGAGGAGATTGTTGACTTCGGATATGAACTCGCCATCAAGAGGATCATTAGGGGAGAGTGGTCCTGCGGTATCGCCACTCTCAGGAATGACACCGTTGTACTGTGATGCCACAAATTTCAAGGCCCGATTAACGAAGTTTCCGAAGCTATACAGAGTGTCAGTAGAGTAGTATTGGAGACTAGAGTGGGAATTCACTTTTTGAGCAAGACATTGTTATTAGCTGCAATCTGGACATCATAATGTCAGCAGTGAACAAAGCCGAAGTGCGAGAATTGCGACTCACGCAATCTGCCCAAGAAAACATGGCATCTGCAGTTTCGGGCCGGGTAGCGAGTAGATAATACCTCCAGACGGACGCTGGAATACCGGTTTCCTTAGCCGCAGGCCCAAACACACCGCGACCCTTGCTCTTTGAGAATTTTCCGCCCTCATAATTGAGGTATTCTACCGTCACAACTGTTGAGCACTCGAAATCAAAGTGGAGGGAGATCTCACCTGTCGTTGACACATGATGAAGCATTGTCCATTTTCTGCCGTCGGCAAGAAGCATAGCGGGGAAATAGACGGTATGGAAGTAAAGATTGTCCTTGCCCATGAACTGGTATAACTTGACGTTATCAGGGTTAAGCCACCACTGTTGCCAATCAGGGGTATAATTGGCGGTTATACTTGGGTAACCGATCACAGCGTCGAACTATGAAAGCGACATTCAGCGGCCAGCCCAAAGGGCACTTTCAATTGTGGTACTGACCCATACATCTAGCAAAGTCGTCAACATCTCGAATGCATCAGACACAAGTAGTACACATACAGAGAACCTTGCCGTTCATTTCTTTGTCATCTTCTCTACCCAGAGGAGGGATGGGCACGCCCCAGGTCAGATCCCGAGTAACAGGTGTGGGTCGCAAGCCACTCTTTAAGCGTGCATCAACGATTTCTCCTTCTGTGTTGATCGTGGCATTAGGTGACCATTTTCCGAAATTGTAAGATGCTTTAATCCATTCTTCTAGCTGAGGTTGTGCTTTGTCGAGTCTGAAATACATGTGAGAGGAGGAGCGAGCAACGACTTTGTGAGTTTTGTCGATAAGGCACCGAGGTTCAATAAGATCTATGGCATCAAGAGTGCGTGCGCAGTTGTCGCACTGATCTCCTCTCGCATCCTGCAAGACTTGATTAAGATAATCCTCACAAATGACATCTGGTTCTGCTCACCGGGAAACTACAGTGAGGACATATACCCTCGACGTATCGATCGGCCAAGAACCTAGTTCACTGTTGATATCAGACAGGGAGGTGAAGAAGACCACGTACTTTTGACAGCCTTCACAGTAAGTCTGATCCTTGACTTGCTTCTCGAGATAACTGTGGTTGCCAAGGTTGAGGTATATTGATTGACATATCCTGTGAGGAGCGGTGTGCTAATGTGAATACAAAACGTAAGGCGTGGAAGGAAAGAGATTACTCAGTATGTCGAGGGGTGGAAGTGCGCCCAAAGAGGTCAAACCTATTACAAAAATCAGGGAGCAAAATAAGAGCACGCAGGCCAGTGACTTGCCCGATGTCAAACCATTCGTAAGTTTCTTTGTGGAGAGTATGATATTTATCGCAGAGTTGTCTGGGTGTAATGCCTTCCTTTAGCGCTGCAGTTTCTGTTGCAGTTCCATATTCGTCCGTTCCACAAATATAAAGAGTGCGACGATTGCGAGACCCTGTGTCCGAGTTGTAGCATGGACTAAGACATCAGATAATAGGCACTCACGGCAATATCTGTCGCAGGGTTGGCTTGTCAGACTCATCAATCAGAAATATTTTGTATACCTACCTGCTAAACACGTCAGCACTGAGGACGCTTCCGATGATATTCCCTGTTAAAGATGTATCAGAAAGGAACGGATCACACGAGGAGGACAAACCTAGGTGCGGCACATTGTTACAGTAAGGCAAGGCAGAGGTGATTAATATATTCGTTTCGCCCTCCTTTGGTAATCTAGCTCGATGATAAGGATAATGGATGTCAGATGGGATGCAGGAGTTGTTCTTACATCGTGGATTGCCCAGGATCTGGGACGAGTCTAAGAACTTGTTCTCTAACAGTCATTGTAGTCAGTGTTCGGTGGATGCCTGAGTCTGTCCTTTTCCTTTTCCAATGACTCGATAGATTACTAATCAAGGCGTATATCCCCTTCCAGTTAGAACAGCACAGCCCGGATAACCGTCTTCTTCTTCTTCAAATTCTTGCCGTCCACCGTGACCGTTCGAGTCACCTATTTACATAAAGGAATGCAACTCGAACAGAGTATCATCTTTGGATTTTCAATGAGACCAAGGCGCGTCGTTTTACTCGGCTTGGCGTTATCGTCGGTTTATCGACGCCCAGCATGTCAGACGAATCTAAAATAAGATGTCAGACTATATAAGCTGTGTGTGTCGGGAGGTGATTCGTGAAGGGAGCCATAATAAGTAAAAAGGTACGCTAACAACGGTGCGTCGTGTGCAGTCGGCGTGTTCTCAGTGTATAAAGTCACACGAACTCGGGCAGTCTCCTTGCAGTGCTCTCTTGTGCTTGTTCCGACTCAAGTCGATTGTCCGAGTCGCGATGCCCCTCGACAGAATTATCACGGATCCCATTATATCTACAGAGAATGCCACATTCTCTCCCTCTCTCCACTCTCCTATAGAACTTCCTCTCGCCTCCGAAGCTATCATTCCATCGGAATGGGACCCTCTCGTCGGTGCTCCTACGCACAGGAAACCATTCTACCGCGCCCGTCCATTATGGTATTATCCTCTGCTCGTTGACCGCGTTACCAGAATTGACGCGTGTACCAGGCTGGTTCCATTTGCATTGATCACCTCGATTACAGTAAGTCAAACACCCATACCGAGACATTGCTTCTCAAGCCCGCTTTGCGTTACTGCAGCGTGGAATGACGTTGGCACCTCGTGTCGAGGTATTCACTGAGCTCTCGTGCAGACAACTTCATGACGGCTACAACCACACTGCTATTCCCGACTTACAAGGCACACATGCGACTGTTCACCCTCCGATTCGCGCTAGTCAGACCTTCAATCATGTGTATCTGCCCTCTATTCGACCACCCCTACAGTCTCTCGGCGAGTCTCAAGGAGACGGCGTCAGCGAAGGCGATGATCCTCGTGTTATTCCCGGAATCAAGTGCGTTTCAGACCCTGCCGTGCAGGCTGGTGCCGCCAGACTTCAGACTATCATGACAACTACCATGGGTGCACTTTCGGCGCTCACCGCCGGTTGGTGGGGTCGCTTCGGGGAACGTTACGGTCGCACTCGCGTCCTTGCGGTATCCACGTTCAGCTTGTTCCTAACGTACGTGCACACCCTTCTACGAACCCCGGAGATGATTGAACGCAGCTGATCGATATCCTTCAGTGATCTCATCTTCATCCTTGTCTCCACGCCTCGTAGCCCTCTTGCTGCGCATTCCCATAAGCTTCTCATTGTGGCTCCAATTACTGAGGGCTTACTGGGTGGATGGTCCGCGCTCACCAGTGCTACCACTGCCTACATTGCTGATTGTACATCTCCTGGCTCCCGTGCGACTGTTTTTGCGCGTTTCACAGGCGTGCTGTCCGTTGGCTTGGCATTAGGTCCAATAATAGGTGCTTGGCTAATCAGAAACCCGATACCATTTCTGAAAGTCGGGCAAGGTACGTCCTTGACTTCGTTTTAATGTATACGCTTATTCTAGGACCTAGCAAATCACCCGTTACAGAGTGTCAACTCTGTCTTCTGGATTGCCATCTGTGGTACCTTCTTCAACCTTCTCCTCGTACTTTTTGTATTCCCAGAGTCTCTTCCTGCATCCCGTCGAGCAATGAACAGGAAAGGAAAAAACCGTGCAATACGCGATGATGAAATTGAAACCGGCAGTGCAAGTGAGTAATTAAATTATCGATCTTCTTATCTCAACATCCATCTGATCAATCGCGAAAGACAACCAATCTCGGATCGTCATCCGAGTCGTCAAGAATTTCTTTTCGCCCCTTGCCGAATTCTTGCCAACCAATGTCCCAGCCGTACGCTCAGCTGCAATGCCTAGCCAATCACTTACTCGCAAAGACTGGAGCTTGACATTCTTTGCACTTTCTCTTTTCTTTCACGATCTTTCATCGGGTCTTTTCCAGATCAAATATCTTTACGCCACGCATATCTATAACTGGGCTGCTGAGCAGTTGAGCTATTATGTATCCTTCATGGGCGGCGTCCGTGCTTTCTATCTTCTCGTTTTCCTGCCGTGTGAGTTGCCAGGCAATTTCTATACGATCATTTAACCTATCTGACGCGAATTGTTAGTCCTTTTGGTTACCTTCAAACCTGTGCGGGCGGTGGTATCGTCAGCAGTCACCGCGCAGCCCTCTACAAATGGTCTCAAGACGAAACCTAAACCCACGAAAGGCCATCTTTTGTCTGAGATCCGCTTCGATCTCTTTGTTGTACAGTGCTCAATGTTCGTCGGCTTCTGTTCCCATGTACTAGTCGTTCTCGGTCCCCTTCCTTCCGATGACGCCACCTCCATATGGTGGTCACAGTTCGTGTTCGTCGGCGCCACTTCGTTGGCATGTGCCAGTGCCGGAGCCTTGCCTGCTGCTCAGAGCTTAATTCTAAGCACTCTTCAAGGCCGCAAATTGGCAGAGAAGGAGGAAAATGCGCGACTACAATTGCAAAACGGTGCCAACGGAGCTTCTGAATCTGCAGAGCAAGACGCAGCTCCTAACTCGGGGAAATTATTCGGGGCCATAGCCATCCTTCAAGCGATTTCCCAAACTATCCTCGGGGTATGTCTCCAAGCTCTCTCAGGAGAGCATTCTTTAAAATGTTTTCAATAGCCCATCATATTTGGGGTGATCTACGGCCAGACGGTCGCCTCGCTCCCCAAAGCGGTCTTCATGGTGGCCGCCGTCCTCGTTATTGTCGGCATCGCTTTCACCCTGTTTGTTCGACCGAACGTCAGTTTGTCTACTTCCAAAGGCACTCGGAAGAAGACGAAACACGGAGCTTTGGGCCACCGAACTGAAGAGCGCAGAGGCCGCTCGAGAGTAAGCAAGGATTTGCGGGGCGGATCCGCAAGTGCCTCGTATGGTGCGATCAGACGCGGTGCAAGCATTTCTAGCGGAAGAACAGAAGCTGGCGCTTCTCGGCATGTATGAATGTTGCATTTGAGATGCTGTGAGTTGTAAGATGATATACATATGGTAGACTTACTATGAGCATTCTTATTCACTAATATGCTACCTGTACATTTATGATATCGATGTGTCCAAATGTGCGTTACTTTTTCGGATTCTACGTGTGGGGCGGACCCACTGAGTGAAATGACGCATTGTCGGCATTGTATGTGCTACTGCAACAAGCCCATGATATCTGTGACATTCATGCCATCCGCGATCTTGTGAATACAACACGGATGTATAATTTTACGTCTGCCTGGCTCTGTTCAATTCACCGAGAACTAGATCCGCCATACCCAGTACTTGTTCTAAGCATTCCCATACCAGAAGGTCCGTCTCCTCTGTTTCCATCACCATAGAAGCTCGCTCGACGTCGTGTGGCCCTAAAACGGGATTCCGAGCGTTCCCAGTCGTACGCGCGTGGGGCCGACTGGCTTCGATTGAGTAAACCGCCTCCCAGCGCACCAAGAGCGGCACCAGTCCAGAACCCGGGACGCCAACCGTTGTCTTCGGAAGAAGGATTTTTCGTGTAAGGCGGGGGAGGGCCTCGGAAGTCTCTGGGAAAATACCCGAATCCGGCTCGACTGTCGTCGTCGGGACCAGGTCCGTAGGTGGGGGGACGAACCCGCTGGGGGTTTCCGGTGGGACGGTAGTTTCGACGCCAGCAAGAATAGACTAGGTTGTACAGGATGACGGCCAGGACGACGAACCAGACGAGCATGAAGAGGATGCCGGACGTGTCCAAGTCTGGAGAGTTCGAACTTTCGTGAGCCTTCCCCGGGGAGTGGGAATAAGCGTGGATGGGCACGGGGACGTACTACTGAAGAAATTGGACACGCCAAGCGATGGCCAGGACATCGTCGTGTCGTCGCGGAGCGAATGAGGAAGTTGAACGAGGCGGTACTCGAGGGAACACGATCCTATTAAACCCGGGTGGATGGGTAAACATTACAGAAGAAGTTCAAATGATGCAGCAACGCACCTTTCATCACATATGGATCGCCTGGGCCATTCCAACCCTCACACGAGACTTCCACCCTACCGAACCGGAGGGAGGAAGGTAGATCCGCCTCACACTGTCAAGGACATGGCACCTCAGGTGGAACATAAGAACCGCTTGGACCTGTGACTTGCCTTCCAATCGACATGGATGCCAGAGCCGCCGATGTTCCTACAACGGACAACCTCAGGCTGGTACGTGGCGCAAGGTTTCCCAAGGCATACCAACTGAGCAATCGGTGTTGTCCTCCTAGCAGCCGTAAGAGAATCCTTGTAGAAAGTGATTGCGGGAATGCTCTCCAGAGCTATTCGTGACATGTTATACAGACGTTGCCGTGACCGTTGGGGCTTGGAGAATAACAATACCAGGTCAACTTCCTTGTGCCGTTAACGGATATACACACGCCCGCAATGCGTAATGAAATAGGCGTTTCAGCATGATGCAAGCCGAGTACTATTGTAATTCTATTTCATGCAGGGCATCCAGCACAAATACCCCCACTGCAGCCCCAACAACTAGCGACGCCAATGCCCCACGTTCGTAGAACCAGCGAAACAATACTGACGACCCCCTCTCCCAATACGAATCCACTGGCGATCACAATCAAACGGATGTCTGCACCGCCGGCCTTCGAAAACCTCCGATGGTACAAGTACTCTATGAGTCCGCCGACGAAACGCGCCAGTGAGAAGGACGGTGTATTCAAGAAACCAATTGCGAATGCCACGCCGGACGGAATCCATCTGGCATACGGCATGCCACGTTGCACAGCAATGAGTTTAGCACCCGCAACAACAGAAAACAGTAGGGCGAATAGCAACATAAAAATGCCAGTTTGTTCTGGTAGTTGCCCATTACCTGTTATCTCGTGTCAATGAATGTCCATGAAAAATCATGGTTGATGCCACTACCAGGGAATTTACTTACGGAGCAGACGCGCGAGGCCAAGCCACACGTACGCAGTCGGGGCCGGGAATGAAGGGCCAGGTATGCTGTAAGCTCTCTGATAAAGTGTGTAGGCAGATGCAGATACAATAATAGACAATGATGATCCAATTAGTTGACCGTAGAATTGTGCTCTTGGTGATGCACGAATGAGATGGCCAGTCTTCAAGTCTTGCATGAGATCTCCAGCTCTGTATGGACTCATCGGATACGAAGGTCTACGGGCTAAATGAAACTCACTGTTGTGCACCCGCCTCGGCCACTCCACCCGCAATGATGTTTGCCACGACATTTCCAGGTTGTATCCAGGCGAAAAGGAGCTGTGAAATTTTGCCTAATCCGCTGACGGGATTCAAATCAGTCTCTCCTAATGCTCTAACCCTGACGGAACATCGTCAAATAAATACATCATAGGATGCAGTACACATACCCCAGGATACTCAATAGGCCACCAACGACGAACCCTATCAATGTCGCCCACGGCTTGATTCCTTTGTCCCCAAAAACCACCCAAACCAGTAAAGTCCCTAGTATGACACTAGTCAACAAGCCATTTAGAACCCATCGAGTTGGGACAAGCCTGTCCGGCGTCTCAACATCATGATCTTCTTCCGTTAATGCATTATCATCCTTTGTGACGAATGATACCATTTTCAGAGTTGTCGACTGGACGACTGGGAGGAGGGAGACAAAGGAATCCGCACACATGATTGCAAGCGAGACCCAGAGGATCCAACCCCTAGCACCTGTGGTCATGTCGCCAACTGGGCCTGGTGCCCAACCAGCGTACTTCGACAGAGGTGACAATATCCCCCAGCCAACAAGCATTCCCTGTGTAATTAGTCAGACCTCAACTTGAGCCATTCTTGATGGTCACATCACCAAATTCATGCTCAGGGTTGTAGGAAAGCCCATGATAATACCTGACTAAGTGAGGGTTTGGGAAGAACACATGTAAAATAAAAAATGTACCTTGACCAACGTATGACAGACTTGGGGTGAATGTCCATAACCATTCGCGAGCGAGGTACTTCCCGAAAAGCGGGATGGAGAAGACAATGGGAAAAAAGTATGCTGCAAGCTAAAGGAAATGAGAATTATAAATCGAGACAATGGATAAGCTGACCGTCATGATCCCAGAAGCCGAAAAACTATAAAGAAGATCCACCCAGCCCTCTTGTTGGACGAGCTCGCGTTCTTCCGCAGCCATCACCTCATCTACAGTCTCCTGGCCAGCTTCATCCAGAGAACTGGGTGCATCTTCCGTGTCGAGTGCTGTATACCCAGAACGGCGGTGCAATGATGTTTCAGGGGGTGGAAGCTGGTGAAGAACGGAAATTAATTGCGCCGTAGCGGTCCCAGAAGGAAATGCTAGCTGCTCCTCGATGATCTACGCTATATGTGAACGGAAAGTCAAACATGCCATTAAGGTATACACACCACTTGTTTTCGAATGGGGGGAGACAAGAATACGCCAAAGAATGCAATGGAGCATGACCAGCCGATCGTTGCAGCCCAGGAGAGATAGATTGGCGGACTTCCGTCTTGGTCTTGGTCTAGTAGACCGAGAGCCGGCAGAATACCGACGAATCCAGCTGCCAACGGCATCTAGTGGTACGAGATTCCGCAAAAGTTGTCGCCCGCCGAGTACCTAAAACTCACAGTGCCTGTGGCTACAGCAGTCGTTTGTACCACAATAATCTCTTGAGGAGACATTGGAACTGGAAGCATCTTGGAGACCAAAAAGCCAATGAGGGCCGACTGCAAGGACATCCTTAATTTGTCTGGATGAGGATCTCTGATTCGAAAACGGCGATAGTTCGGACGCACATGCTGATCCATCCTGTCTGAAGTCCGAAATAAAGATTGGTGAAGCACAGCAAGCAACCAATCAGGAGTCCAATGGTCACCGCGCGAAACTACCGACAGTTTTCTTTGAAAGATGAAGGTATGTTAGCAGCACCACGTACTGTAAATTCGGGTTGAGCGCCGACCGTTGGGGTAGTGTCATCATGACGAAGCCGTGACCTAAGGTGATTCAGGCTCACTGTAAATGACAGGGAAATTGGTACGATAGGTTTACCTGAACCATTGTCTGAGACTCATGCCAGACTCGTGTAGTGGTTCGAGTCAAGCTGAATTGGAGACGTTCACCCACGCTCTCGGCGCCCGGCGCCAAACAAGTTCTGCTAAGTATTCTTTGAACCTACATTTAATACGGCCAGTAGTCACGTCGTAGACGTTTAAAATAAAATGTTTGATAGATTCGCTATTGTAACTACAAAACTTTTGCTACCAAGTCGAGAACGACCTCGTCCGACTTACTTACCCCTATTTGATGTGGCAGTGTTGAATCCACGTGATGTATCATTACATAATCACTTGCTGATTATTGCCGTGTTAATCCAACACGGGATCCCCTTGTCCCTGCCACCGACGGCGACAACGACCAGCACGTTGAGCGCGTCGTCGACGATAACGCTCGCCCTTCTAGACCCGACATCGCCGCCACTTTTCTCCCGTTTATATGGGTCGTAGCGCATTCCAACCTTCCAGTCGGCGTCTTTGATTTCGTCATCCTTGAGTGTCGTCGCCATGGATGGCGTGCATCCCCCATTCCAACACGCCAATGCAGTAGCCGGTCCCTCTTCCATCACCCAGGATGTCCCCATTTTCCTTCCTCCTCCCATGGGTATGTGTCCCTTTTTCAAAACAAGTTTCACTTGACTATCCTCCCGAACAGCTCTTTCACAACCTCAAGGTCTTCTTGCTAGCACTCAGGATCTCCTTGCCCGCTTCCGCCTGCATACTGCATATGACAAGCATGTCCGCGCTACTCTCGATTCATCCGCCGTTCCTCTCCCGGCTCCCGCCCAGCCAAATCTCCCACTCCCACTCGACATAGACGACAAGAAAAAGAAGAACTCCTATCGGCACCTCATAAAAAATCTACCCGGGAAGCACTCTGTGAAAAAGGACGATTATTTAGTCACCACCATGCAGGTTCCTCCGAAGCAACACATACCTATAGTCCAGTTCGATGTGAAAACGCAGAAAGAAGCTTTTACTGTATCTGCCGAAGGGCTAAAAGGGGTCCGTTTTGTTTTTTACTGACAACTTCACCAATCGTCCTGATTGCCTGGCCAGTGGAATGCAGGTGCCCTCATCCTCGAATCTGCACAAGCTCGGGAAGATCGCAAAAAGCGCGTTAGTATCGCTCTCCAATCACTAATTTTGGCCACGTGTCTTATCCTCTATTCATTCTTTACAGAAGGAGTTAAAAAGGCTTGCCCGTGCCCAAGCACAGGGACTTACACCGGGGCCATTGCCCGGTACGCCGACCGTCCTCGCTCAACCGCATCCTCCTCCTTCACATCCGACAATCCCGTCCGCTCAACAGCCACCTGGGTCTTCACAAGTCTCACAGACAAAGCCACGGGTTACACCCGTGACAATTCCTCCTTCGGGCTCAGTCGGCCAGTTGACATCCACACCCACGAGCGCCGCGCCACGTTCTGCTGTGCCAACGACCGCACCGCCTCAATGGACCAACGTTCCTGCACCCAACAGAGGTCTGAAACGCGAATTAGAGGATGGTATAATACAACCCCCAACGCCGACATCTCTCTCCCCCAATGTACCTATTGGTGTTGTTGGCGCACGTGCGGGGGTAGGTAACGTCAGACCACGTCCCATAAAGAAGCAGCGAATGGTATGTCACCTTACTAACTTTCTTGCGTGATTCTTCCTTGATCGTGGTTGTCTCGCGTGCTATCTAATTATATGACGGATCTGCTCAGTGCTCACGCCTCTCCGTATAGGACATGCAAGGCCAGGCCCGAGAGGTACTCGTACAGCAGCCTACTCCCCAGGGTTCATAGCCCTCGATTATTTCGCCTTTCTGATTTTCCGACTGTCCATGCGGAGCGGCGTGACTCGGCGTTCAAGCTGCTTATGCATTATTGCCAAAGCCTCCTGCAAGTTTAACCTGGGACAAACCGGCTTTACGTCTATCGTAACTGTGCTTCTACACACGGTGATAGAAGTTAAATGAATGAGAGGTTAGGTTGGCACCTTCCTTGTACACTCAGCTGTTGTACTCGCTGTTCACTATCATTCGCTTCTCACGTCTCTCATTCTCTGATGACCATCCTTCGTCTTGCATGTGTTTTTCACGCATCAGCATTAACAGCTTCTGCCTTGACACAGACCATGCACCACAGTTGCACAGTTACACGATAATCTCGCATCCGCATTCGCTTTCGAATTCACGACCATAACACTGATGGGATTCAATCATGCATTATCATTTATAACTACTCTTAATGATATATACATTCGAAAGGCATGAACTATATACATGATGAATTGTGTAGTAATGCTAAGCCTTAAGCAGCTTTGGATGTAAGTTTCAGAACGGGGATTCATTTCAAGTTGGTGACCGCTGGGTCGCTTCAGTTGATGGTCCCTGTGTTCCCGGATGATTCAGGCAAGTGGATCATTGTGAACGCTGCCTCGGATAGTATTTTCCATCAGCGTCGACTCGGAAGTGTGCGTACGCACCTGCTGCGATCTCGTTTTACTTGCATTCTCACCGCCCCCGATCCCAATGTCGGTGATTTGGATTGCCGTTGATATTTTTGGTGTCTCGAGTTGGACAACAGAGGCGCAAAGCTGCTGCCGATGTGACGGCAACGTTTAGGGTAGGAGCAGGACTAATATCGTATGATAGGTATAAGTATTCGAATTTGGCTTCAACTACTGTATGTATGGGCATCGTTAACCATGGCGTCTTGGCCGAACTTGGTCGGTCCTGCCAGTGGCGCCGCTTGCAGAATCCAGTGGTATCAAACTCGTGAGACCGAATCTTACTATACACATAAAGAAACAAATGAAGATAAGGAGTTGTGAAGGCTAGGTACATGTAACCACCGACAAGCCTGTGAGGGATCCGGGTCAACTCACTGGGCAACACCAGGTAGTGCACAAAGGGGCCAAAGGTAAATGGCTCAGGAAGCAAAGACGAGTTTTATATTCCATTTTGCAATCTGCGCTCCAGAGTTTTCGTCGCTTGAAGGTATCCTCCGGAACACAGGAGTGAGCAGCAGCTGGTCGACCGTATTTCTATCTCACTTTCTATGTGTGATCCGCTGATCGAGTGGTCTGGCTTAGGCGACCGCTAAGCAATTAACAGACCGGCCTGATGACACTAAGCCTGATAAGAACAATAATATAGCCCAAAATCTGACGGTTACGACAGCCATGCGTTGGAGTGCCAATAGTCCCTCACTGGCTCACCGATGGATACTCGTTGTAAATACATACGTACCTCGTACAGCTCACTTATCGCACGTCAAAAGCGTGTCAAAATGGTTTAATAGATAGTACTGCTCGCCGCATCACCTCACCTCATTTTTGTGGCACGGCAGCCCTATCAGGACTCGACACCCCATACGAATGACCCGTCCGTGGCAAGTATCTTGACTGGACAATTAGTACTCAATACTTCGCATGATGAATATCCACCGCCACTACAGTAGCTCATTCCACCGAGACCTGTGTTCACTGTCTTGAGAGGGGGATAAAAGAACATAGCCAACCACGCATCAACACTTAGGGAACACAGCAAAGGTGCTGCGTGCGCGTTTCAGGCGTGACAGGTCCAGCTCGGGAATTTTCGTTGGATCCCGGCTCTGAGAATGGCAGTTGAAGACAGGGGACCTCATGTTGCGTCATCGTATTAGGCCAGGAATCGGCACAATGATATACAAGTCTGGAGGAGTGGCGCAACTCTGCTAACGGTAACATTTACACTGGGAGTAGCAGGACCAGAAATTGTAGGTACGTAGAAAGGCACGTTCGGACTGGGCTGAATGGAAGTATTATTCAGGGCACATTCGTAGTTTGTCCGTAGTCGTTTGTCGTTCGTCGGTTCGCTGATGCTATGTCTGGATTTGGATGCCTTCGGATTCCGGACCGAGTCGGGCTGTGCACTTGAGGATTTTTTCACTAGATTGGGCAGAAATGTCAGCGTCTATCGTCAATTTCATGGGACCGAAATCTATGGTACAGAAAATGCAGGTGCTGCAATGAGAAGTTGAGAAGGAGGAATATGGTAGGAGACAACTTTATCCCGAACAGAACAATGGGCGAGGTGGAAAATATATTAGTAGGAGGTGGGGGCGGCGGCCCCCGCCTGACTGAAGTTTACTTGAAGGGACTGAAAGACTAGTAGTCATGTACAACAAAAGAGACAAAAGTTGGCTCCTGAGTCGCTGGTAGAGCACGGAAGACCCAAGTGAAGATGAACTGCTGATAAAAGATCACATGAGGGCACAAGATCCTCCGCACCCAGAGAGCCTCTCCCGAAGCACCGGCGTCGTTGGAATCAAGCAACGACACTCTTGCCATCACATGTTCCTAACTACCGACAGCAGCGATCCGTCCCGGGTCGACGGTGGCTGATCCGAATTGGCCTCACTGACGGTGATAACTCTGTTACGTTGCTACCTAACAAGACGAAACACGCACTATATTGTCAGACGCACCTGACTCATATTCTATGTGTTTTTATCAATTTTTCTTTGTATGCCATTTGACATGAGAGGTTGTCCCCAAAATGTCAATTCATTCAGCCGGATGAACGGGAATGCAGATCAATGAAAGCGGGATGCTTAGAGCACGAGAAAAAATGTTATCGAGCTGTTGTCATGTATGTCTACGGCTCATGTTTCGTAAGAATATGTCAGCGCAGAGAGGGATCACCGACAGCCAACTCACAAAGATGGATGGATGGATTAACCAAGTTATGTACATGTAAAACTAGTACGAACATACGTAAACGCCTCGTCGACTCGTCATGAAGCAGAAAGGCGGGGAAGGGTGAAAATCGGTGGAAAGTCCGAGCAAAACAGCGCCAGCACGGTTAAGCTCCTTAGTAAATGTCCCTGTATGCGCGATGCAGCACAGCTACACGTCAGTGCTCAGGCTCATTCGAATCTGGTGCAACGGTTGTGCTACGGAGGGGGATGGAATCAGTGGGATGTTAATAATAAACAATACATACGGCAAGGGTACTGCGTGCGCATTTCCAGGTTTGAGAGGGTCAACGGGCACGTCGCGTCGCCTTCGAGCAGTCGGAGCGGCAGTTGCGGGAACTCCACTAGTGGCCAAAGTTGTGTTGGTCGCGTGAGTAGTAGTATTCACACTGACGGCACTTGTGGGATGAGGTCCAAAAACCGTGGGTACGTAGAAAGGTACGTTCAAGTTGGGTTGTAATGGCAGAGTTATCCACGGCTCCTTGGTAGAGGTCTCAGAGGTAGTGGTTTCCGACTCAGTCGGAGAATACGTTGGCTCGGGGAAGGAATGAGTCGGTTCCTCAGACTTGACTGCTTTCGAGTATGGCGGAACTGGTTCTTCTGAATGATACCCGAGGTCCGCATTGGCTTTGGGCACGGATGGTGGAGGCACGGATGGCGGAGGATCCTGTTCAGTTTGTGGTGAGGGTGCCACTTTTCCTTTCTTGCCCCCGAACTAGAATGTGCAGAAGTGTCGAAACCGGTCCAACGTCAACATGGAACTGGATCTTACTATACTCCAGGGAGACGGTGCAGAAAACGCCGGTGCCACAACGAAAACAAGGCAGACAATAACGGCCTGGGAGAGCTTCATGGTTGCGTAAGAAGATAGCTGGTTTGAACGAACGACGTGAAGAGAAGTTGAGGCTAAGTGCGTTATGGTCAGTCACGAAACGCCAGTGGAGATGTCTGGATCAACTCACTGGCCAGCACCCGGTTGAGTACGAATGTAGAAATGGACAACTGGGAGGAAGAGATCATTTTATCCCTTCCTGGAAGCGCCTCAGTCGCGTGCCCCTGGAGAGGTTGCGATCCGGGTTTACCGTCCGACCGACATGAACTGTCACGCGGCCTCCGAAACGAGACGCTGTGATGCACGACTTCAGAGATAACATCACAAGGACGCCAAAGGTGGCACAAACCTCGAGATAGTGACCTTCTGAGACATGATACACTGAGCAACTACGTCCGCGCAATACGGAAAAGATCTCTTGAGTAGAAACATCCCTTGGATATCTTCAGGAACGCGCTGCGACGCATAGTTCTTTGACAGTGGATCATATCCCCTTCGGAGCATGGAACAGGTATTGATAGTTAGACGTCGTATCACCTCACTTGTCTTGCGTTCAAAGGCGGGCGATAAGGTCATACTTGGTTATACAAAATTTGATATCCGCTGGACTTGATCAATCTCTGATTGATATGATTGTCCATCAACGCATCATTATTAGTTGTTGTCCATCTCAGCATCGGAGCCGCATCCCGAGCGCTGTTCGACCATGTATATGATCCATTGCGAATTAGAATGCGCAGCAGATATCTGCTCTTTGGAGTGAAGCGTCCTACTAAGTACTATGATGCTCACCATCCCAATGATTATATAAAAGCAGCATAACGGTTGACCGGGCCGAACATTCAAAGAATCAGTCCCACTATCAAGAATGATGGTCGATATCAGTCTGTTCGATAAGGCAAGAGGAAACGGGCACACGAGCCTCGCAAGACTTATGTAGTCCATCTATCCCAAAACCCCTTGGTGCCGTTCGTCTCCGATGCCCATTCATCTATCAAAAGTAGTCGCACGAGGAGATTGTAGAGCTCGACGTTTTGAAACGACGGAAGCACGTAGTCCTCGTATTGATTAGTTTGCTCTTGGATTCGTTTCCTCACAGATGCGGCAAAAGGCCCTTGAGAAATGAAGATTGCTCGCATAGAATATTCATCGTTATCATAACCGTGATTCTGTTGCAGCGAACATCAGCCCAACATGAAAAGCAGCGCCGCAAATGGTCGAAATACCCCGATGGACATCAAGCTCCCATTTTCAACACGGTCCGTCAATGCATAACCGAACCTGGGAATGACCCAAATCGGTGCGAGACGCCGATTCAAGTAATAGTGATATCGTTCTGGCATTACTGGTGCCATGGTTCCCGAGTGCAAGGTATTGTGGTTATATGTATCCGTGGTATACACGTCGAATTTCCCTTGCTCAGATGCAAGGATAAGACGGGACAACGCCATTGTAGCATCGACGTCAGATCTAAACCACAAGCCCATTGATGGCCAGCCTGTCTCGGACAATCAGTACGATTGAACAAATTCAGTAGATGTCAGCCAACTAACCATCGACATACTGAATACCAGCACAAGCTGGCCATCCTCGCTCTCTCGCCTCCCGCTCATGACACAAGATGTCGTCCATATATACCATCTCCCACGAGCTGGTGTCTTCCATTCCGTGATCACTTACAAAAAGTATATCTACAATGTGTGACAAGTTGCGTTCTTTGTGCAGACTCTGTACAAGAGTGTGGGCAAAATTAGAAAGAACTGAAAGGCTTTGCTAGAGAAATCTCAATACACATATTAAAGGAGACCAAGAAACACTTGCATTCACAAGTTCAGATTCGGGGCCCGCTGCATGGCCAGCCCGATCAAGCAAAGGTTCGTATACTAATCCACAGAAGAAAGCCAGCAGGGACAGAGTAAGCAGACCAATAGAGCGACTAGAGGAACAAATGACACCCACCTGTGATCAGCTGCGGCCTTACTTCCAAAGGAAGATCGATCCATTCTAGCACTCGCTCGATTTTTTCCCAGGGTGAATATGACGGCTAATCCCACATCATAAACCGCAACGAAAATGATCAGAACAAGGGATGTGAAGGTCGGAAGCAACAACTAACCGTAAATGGAACTTGGTACTTCGGCCCGACACCAGAGGTCGTCACCCGTGGACCGGGCCTCAGGTGGATAGGTTAAAACATATACGACAAAAAAGAGAGAGAAAAAGGGTATCGAAGCGAGAAACGACAACACGCAAGTGAGCTTACCACATTATGTTCGCGGAATAGAGTCCCGCTCTTTCAACAGTTTCCCATATCTAAGACAGAAACAACGGAAGGGTCGCGTCACAAAGGATAGAGATGTTCGTCTCAATAGATGGATATTCCAAGCGGTCAACTCACAGGTTCTCCGAGCCACCACCTAGGTTCATCTATTCCTGTCTTGTCACTGATGAAAGCGGAAAGATACTGGAGATCATGGAAATCCTGTAATATTCCGGCGAATTATCGAGTAAGCCGAAG
Source organism: Spongiforma cf. squarepantsii (assembly GCA_038094135.1). NCBI lineage: Eukaryota > Fungi > Basidiomycota > Agaricomycetes > Boletales > Boletaceae > Spongiforma > Spongiforma cf. squarepantsii. The sequence goes on along the minus strand of JBBPTK010000001.1, from coordinate 14,068 downwards.
ATTTAGTCTGGAGGAAACTATGGTTTCTTACACACATTTGCAATAATACCATGCGACTCTGCATACAAACCAGTCCTACAACATGTAGAGTCGAATGTGCCGCCAGTAGTAACGAAGGGTAAATCACCAAACATATAGTGAATGGCTAAAACATACGAACTAGAAAGAATTGACGCACAGAAGTGTCCAGTGATTCCTAATAAACATGATTAATCTAGACTGCAACAAAGACTGCCAAGGTGCAGGTCCACTCACGGAAAGGTCAGCGTCTAGAGAGAAAAAACACTTATTAGTCAGATTTCCTATACGAGTCGCACCATCTTGTTCAGAAGGGCACAAAATGAACGTCAGGCCGCAAATCAACGTGATAACCAATTTAGACTTGGAGAGAGTCTAGATGTGCGGAATCCATCCAACTTCACGAATTGATGATAGAAAACAGTATTCGAGATTTATTACAACTTACAGGGAAAATAGGCTTCATGTATTCAGCAGAGATACCTTGCTTGCTAATGTTGGCAAGGTGGGGTGTAAGTCCTCTATTCAAGTAGTCTGGTCTGAATGGCACCTCAGTGATTCAAGGACAGTTTTGGACTGACAGGGGCAAAGACACACCTGAAACCATCAAAGGATACTAGGACAACAGTCCGTCTAAATAGATGGGTACCATTGGACAAAAGTCCTAACGAACTCGGAGCTCCCGCTCCCAATGATGCAACAAAAGAGTGGTAAGTTAAAAGAAGGGAAAGAGATAATACTGCAGCCGCAGTTGATATAACAGTAGCTGAAGGTATCCGACAAGCACCATTGCCAACCAAGGGGGATTTCGAGGGGAGGACCCGGGACATGGCAAGTGGTAGTTACGTTTAATGGGCCGTGGGAATGTACATTGTATGTTCTATCTTATCCACATTGATCAATAACTGGCAACCATCTCGTCTGTAGCTTCAACCAGCAACTTCTCAGTTCCGGCCTCGCGCGACGAATGTCCCGCATCAGGAACGATGCTAAACTTGAACGACGCCGAAGGCTTCGCTTCCCAGATCGTCTTGAGTGCCCAAGCAGTCGTCGCCTAGGATGGTGTCAGAACAAAAAGGTACACGCGCAATACCAGTAGCTAGGAACTGACGGGACAGACGACATCATATCGTCCTTGTACAACAGTCGTTGGTATGTGTCGACTGCATATGCATGTCAGGAAGTGTAAGTGTATGAGAAACAATCACACGTACATTTTTTCGATACCCTGTTCCTCTAAGAGTTGACCGTCTCGCATAAACCCCTATCGTATTTGGTTAGCTTGTCTCACACGAGGAAAGACTCCAAGACGGACTTCATTGACAAAATAATGGTTCTCAATGCGCGCAAAGGCACTGCGTCGCAGATGGTCAAAAGGATGAATACAATCAATACTCATGGAGGAACATACAGTGCAAATGTGTCTCCTTCTGCGCGTCGAAGCATGTCCTCACTAACGTACAGCTTGGAGGTGGCCATCCTGTGTATGAATAGGTCATAGGTCACGAAAGACACAAAAGACACGACTCACTCCCATCTGGACCATGCCTTCGCGGCTTCTAGCCTTACCTGAGCATTCGGTGAATTGAGGAGTACATTGTACGCTGATACTAAGTCGTGCCGCTGGGAAGGATCCACAGGTGCGATATAACGATCCCTATTCCAGAATCGACAATGGGGAGACTATCAACAGGCAGAAAGAGACGACGGTGAAAAGTGCATACCACTCCTCTGGGAAGAGATGGGAAGCTCCATTCTGATAGAAGAACTCGAGCTCGCTAAAAAAAAAAAAACATCAGCATACTCTGACACAACAAACGGTATGGAAATGCAAACCTCTTCCGGAGGGTAAAGATTCCACTGTGTCCATGTCATAAGCGAAATTTTGGGGTAATAAAAGGAGGAAAGAAATTACCGCAGGACGAGGCTCCGCACTCTCGACGGATGGGTCTAAGTTTTACATTTCACCTCGGATCATACAACGAAGATGTATCGGAGTCACCTGCGCATATGCCAGAGCAAGGGTCGATCCCTGCCAGCAGATTTCATAACTCAATCGATTAGATGAGTAAAACGTGACAACACACCCAACTACCACCGAACACATGCCATTTATCGATCTCGAGTTTCTCCCGAAGGCGTTCGATGTCAGCCACAAGGTCCCAAGTGGTATTGAATTCGGTAGAGGCACTCCTGCGCTATCGATCAATACATCCGGCCTCAGTATTCCAGGTTTATAAATGACAAACGGGAGTGATTTGCCAGCGCCACGTTGATCAAATAGGATGATCTTTGCAAGGAGTGCCCGCTCAGTGGGGATGTGAGTTTATCAGATACCGAGACAGACCTTGTATTTTGCTGGGTTGAAAAATTGCCTATCCTTGGCATCTACACCACCACCAGGACCCCCATGCAGAAAGACGACTTATCGAAGGTGGTCAGCGTCACATATGCTATTGTTGACGTGAATGACGCACCTGGTGTACCGTTCTTGTTCCCGCTGATTTCGTAGCTACGCAGTAAGGCGACGTGGGTAAGCACAAGTGTGGGATAGGATACTCGCAAAACACAAACTAGAGTGAGTGGATGACCGTTGGCGACGCCCGCACGTTGAGTGTTCCTGTCTCGAATGGTTCAATGGGGGGGTACATGGCGATTCTGTTCAGCGAGTGTGACGTGTATGAAGAGATATGAGATATCGATGGATAGGCTAGTGCACGATGGGAAATGGAAAGGTGCCTTAACAGTGGGCGCCGGAATAATCCTAAGTGTGGACGAATCGTTTACGAGCAACAAGTTATAGATGCCAGCCTTGGCGACATCCTGGACGGTACTTTGCTGCACTGCCAACAGTAACGGACGTCGTCCTTGACTATCGACCACCATAAAGTTGACCCTGAACTGTCCCATGTTGATTCTCTCACTTGATCCATGACTTTTCCGCTTCCAAACGAATTGATCGGGTTCGCTCTCATTCACCTCGATGCCCCATCCCTGTTGAGATGCATGCGAGTGAGTTATTCTCGGTCGTGCCTCTCAGCCGTAGTGACTCACGTCTTTCTCAAAAGGTCTGCAAATTGTTTCACTCCGTCATTCAAGGAAACATCCAGCTGGTCTACAAGATCGAACTGTTTGCATCATCCATGGATGATAATGAAAGTTCCCCCATGGACACTCTCACACGACTCAACACCCTACGAGAGTATAATCGGGCTTGGAATAACATGGACTGGACGTCATCTGGGACTATTCCCATGTCTGCTGGCCATTGCTGGGAATTTGCAGGCGGCGTCCTTGCGCAATCGACTCACGCCAACGAAATTACCTTCGTCCAACTGCCGTGCAACCTCAAGGGCATCGAAGAAAAGAGATGGACAGTCCCATTTGACTTTGCAATCCGTGACTTCACGTTCGACAACTCTCAGGATCTTATCGTTTTAATCGAAGTTCACCCTGAGGGCATTGGCATGTAAGTACCACATCCAATGTTATCCGTACGGTTTAATGGCACCTCCGAACCTAGCCCGACTTGGACATGCAAGCTTCACTTACAAACCCTTTCCGGCGAAAAACATCCCTCCGCCACTACGGAACTGATCATACATAGGTTATCTATGTTACATTCCAATTTTTCTTTCTCGATACAGATCTGTGGCAGCCGCATTGGCTTCCTTTGTTATCATACTTTCCGTCCGGAACCTCTAGGTTCGTTCCTCGTCTGGAACTGGCACACTGGACATCAAGAAGTTGTCAGTAAATCACTCTTGTGCTTGGTTATCTCGTTTCTAATTCTTTTCGAACTTTAGTACATCCAATCCTCAACTTTTAAATCCTTTGCCTTCATGACAGAGGACATGATTCTGGCAGCAAACCTTAGCAACGACAAGAGCCCCACTCTGCAAGTGATGAGGATTGCATCATCCGTGAATCCTAGTCATGCATTGGAGAATGTGACGTACGAGTGCGAACTGCAGTATCCTCAACTCCAAGGACGCGTAGAATACATCTTGATTCGATCGGACCCTTCACCGGCATGGAGACCCCCTCCCGGCTCACAAGTTCCCTTCTACAGTTCTCGGAGTGACTTCATCTTCACGGTTTCCCTTCATGTCTTCGTGAACGAGTCTCATGAGACCACGGTCTTATTTGTGCCGCTATCCACGTTACTTTTGGAAGTAGAGCGTTCGCGTCACGTATCGCGTCGCACTATCCCTTGGAATGCCTGGGGTCCGGATGGCACCTATATGATCCGTAGGGAGCCATCGGAAACATGGGTTTGCTACACCTACGGCATGAAGTACATCCAAGGTCTCAAGTGGAAAAAGGGAAACGCGGCGCGAGTGTATGACTTTAATCCCTACTCGACGCAGAAGCATGTCAAAACGGCGGCCAATTCTGCACTACCATGGAAGTGCCTTGTGGCTCGGTCGAAACCGGGTTCTCTGTGGAAAAGCTTTGACGACGAAGGAGTCGTGACGATGTTACCTGGGCGTGTCGCTAATGTCGCACTCACATATTCGGAGGACGGTTGGGAAGCACCCATGATCGGAGAGGATCACATTCTGATGGTGCAGGTGAGATCTCCATTGTTATTGGGAGTTGTTGTATTGAGCTTTATCGCGATCTTTTTTTTTGTCGTCGCTAGCCACGATCTCTCATGTATGGTTACATGGGTCTGTGACATGGCGGATGAACGGTGTGATCGAGAGCCGGACATTGAGGCCTTGAGTATGGACTTTTGTATGCTTGAATTGTTACAAGGTCACTCAGCTATGTGATCATGACGAAGCGGGATTGCAAGGTGGTAAAATTTGCCCTTAAAGTAAAAAAAAATGTAGTTATTTATGTGTCAGGTAAACGAGGAGAAAGCGATGATTTGGATGCAAAACTATCCACACGAAAGAGAGAATCTACGCTTGCACGCTCAACGTGGCTTCTCCAGCTCTAGTATACTCAACCCCATGCAAGTTCCAAGGGCACGTGAACGTCTGCACGCGGTTTGCAGAGTCCTTGGCATGACGGAGTACCTCCACCGGCGTCACGATCTAAGGACCCCCATGCAGAAAAACGATTTATCGAAGGTGGTCAGCGTCGCATATGGGACAGGATACTCGCGAAACGAACTAGAGCGAGCGGATGACCGTTGGCGATGCCCGCACGTGGAGTGTTCCTGTCTCGAATGGTTCGATTGGGGTACATGGCGATTCTATTCAGCGAGTGTGACGTGTATGAAGAAGATATCGATGGCTAGGCTAGTGCACGATGGGAAACGGAAAGGTGCCTTACATAACAGCTGGCGCCGGAATAATCCCAAGACGAATCATTTACGAAATAAGCGACATCAATCATAGGACCTGGACCACGGTGCTTTACTGCACTGCCAACAGTAACGGACATCGTCCTTGACTATCGGGCAACATTGATCGCTATAAAGTTGACCCTGAATTGTCCCAGTTGATTTTCTCACTTGATCCATGACTTTTCCGCTTCCAAACGAATTGATCGAGTCCGCCATCATTCACCTCGATGTTCCGTCTCTGTTGAGATGCATGCGAGTGAGTTATTCTCGGTCGTGCCTTTCAGCCGTAGCGAACGTCATTCTCAACAGGTCTGCAAATTGTTTCACTCCGTCATTCAAGGAAACATCCAGCTGGTCTACAAGATCGAACTGTTTGCATCATGCATGGATGACAATGAACGTTCCTCTATGGACACTCTCACACGACTCAACGCTCTACGAGAGTATAATCGAGCTTGGAATAACATGGACTGGACGTCATCTGGGACTATTCCCATGTATGCTGGCCATTGCTGGGAATTTGCAGGCGGCGTCCTTGCGCAATCGACTCAAGCCAACGAAATCACCTTCGTCCAACTGCCGTGCAAGCTCAAGGGCATCGAGGAAAAGAGATGGACAGTCCCATTTGACTTTGCAATCCGTGACTTCACATTCGACAACTCTCAGGATCTTATCGTCTTAATAGAAGATCACCCTTGGGGCATCGTGTAAGTGCCACTTCCAATGTTATCCGTACGGTTTAATGGCACCTCCGAACCTAGCCCGACTCGGACATGCAAGCTTCACTTACAAACCCTTTCCGGCGAAAAACATCCCTCTGCCGCTACGGAAGTGATCAGACATAGGTTATCTATGTCACATTCCCTTGTTACTTTTTCGATACAGATCTGTGGCAATCGCCTTGGCTTCCTTTGTTATCATACTTTCCGTCCAGGACCTCTAGGTTCATTCCTCGTCTGGAATTGGTACACTGGACATCAAGAAGTTGTCAGTAAATCGCTCTTCTGCTTGGTTATCTCATTTCTAATTCTTTTCGAACTTTAGTGCATCCAATCTTCAACTTTTAAATCCTTTGCCTTCATGACAGAGGACATGATTCTGGCAGCAAACCTTAGCAGCTACAAGAACCCCACTCTGCAAGTGATGAGGATTGCATCATCCGTGAATCCTAGTCATGTGTTGGAGAACGTGACGTACGAATGCGAACTGCAGTATCCTCAACTCCAAGGATGCGTAGAGCACATCTTGATTCGATCGGACCCTTCACCGACATGGAGACCCCCTCCCGGCTCACAAGTTCCCTTCTATAGTTCTCGGAGTGACTTCATCTTCACGATTTCCCTTCGTGTGGACAACTCTCATGAGACCACGGTCCTGTTTGTACCGCTATCCACGTTACTTTCGGAAGTGGAGCGTTCACGTCACCTATCGCGTCGCACTGTCCCTTGGAATGCCTGGGGTCCGGATGGCACTCATATGATCTATAAGTCGCCATCGGAACCATGGGCTTGCTACACCTATGGCATGAGGCACATCCAAGGTCTCAGGTGGAAAAAGGGAATCGCGGCCCGAATGTACGACTTTAATCCCTACTCGACGAAGAAGCATGTCAAAGCGGCGGCCAATTCCGCACTACAATGGAAGCGTCTTGCGGCTCGGTCGAAACTAGGTTCTCAGAGCGAAACCTTTGACGACGACGAAGAAGTCGTGACGATGTTACCTGGGCGTGTTGCTGAGGTCGCATCCACACATTCGGAGGACGGTTGGGTAGATCGCATGATTGGGGAGGATCACATTCTGATAGTGCAGGTGAGATCTCCATTGCTATTGGAAGTTGTTGTATTGAGCTTTATCGCCAACTTTCTTTGTCGTTGCTAGCCACAATCTCTCATGTACAGCTACATGGGTCTGTGACATGGCGGATGAATGGTGTGATCAAGAGCCGGACATTGAGGTCTAAGGCGTATGGACTTTTGTAAGCTTGAATTGTATTGAATAGTGCAAGAAAACGATGATTTGGATGCAAAACTATCCACACGAAAGAGAGAATTTACACTTGCACGCCCAGCGTGGCTTCTCCAGCTCCAGTATACCCAACACCACGCAAGTTCCAAGGGCACGTTAACATCTGCACGTGGCTTGCAGGGTCCTTGGCACGACTGAGTACCTCCACCGTCACGATCTGCTTCTCTTCTCCTGCCAGGTCATGTAACAGGTCCTTGGCGTGTTCCTCGTCCAACATGAGATCGACGACGGCTTCCCATATCGTCCAGCTCCACCGCCCGTCTTGATACGCGATTTCGCACGGATGCCAGGAGACGCCACCGTTCACGCTCACGTCGACACACTGGATGGGACAATCCGAATAAGTGCACCCGCGCACCTTTAACCTGAACGCGTCCAATGGACAGGAAGCATCTTGCGGTGCTAGCCGTTCGACGCTCGTCACGGCCGAGCTGCAGTCCAAGTGTTGCATCGAAGGGACCCTGGACCACCAGTCTTGTGATCGGGCCATCTCTACACTCGTCACCTAAAGGCATTAAAATAAATGGGTCAGAATCCTAAACACAACGTTTCGTCCTAATGCGCGGGGACGCATGCATTTGGGCAACTCCTTGTAGTCCGTCCGTTGAAAAAAGTTTGGCGACTCCGTTCTCGAGAGTGATTCGGTCGACCCATTTCAACCATCGCATGCCATAGCACCCTGGAACAACTACGCGCAACGGGAAACCGTGGCATTCCTGCACTACTGATCAATACATCCGGCTTCAGTATTCCAGGTTTATAAATGACAAACGGGAGTGGTTTGCCAGCGCCACGTTGATCAAATAGGATGACCTTTGCAAGGGATGCTTGCTCAGTGAGGATGTGAATTTATTAGATACCAAGACAGACCTTGTATTTTTCTGGGTTGAAAAATTGCCTATCCTTAGCATCTGTACCACCACCACCCCCATGCAGAAAAACGACTTATCGAAGGTGGTCAGCATCGCATGCGCGATTGTAGGCGTGAATGACGCACCTGGTGTACCGTTCTTGTTCCCACTGATTTCGTAGCTACGCAGTAAGGGAACGTGGGTAAGCATAAATGTGGGGTAAGATACTCGTAAAACACAAACTAGAGTGAGTGGATGACCGTTGGCAACGCCTGCACGTTGGATGTTCTTGTCTCAAATGTTTCAATGGGGGGTACATGGCGATTCTATTCAGCGAGTGTAACGTGTATGAAGAGATATGAGATGTCGATGGATAGACTAGTGCACGATGGGAAACGGAAAGGTGCCTTATTGTAACGTTAAGCGGGGTGCTGGACGAATCATTTACGAGCGACAACTCACCTTGTTTACAGTATGTAAATTGGTGTTCGGGGTGTCAGCCGAGACATTCGGTCATTCATCAAGTTACAGATGGCCTTGGCGACATTATCATGGGACCTGGACGGTGCTTTGCTGCGCTGCCAACAGTAACGGACGTCGTCCTTGACTATCGGGCAACATCGCCGACCACTATAAAGTTGACCCTGACCCTGAATTGTCCCATGTTGATTCTCTCACTTGATCCATGACTTTTCCGCTTCCAAACGAATTGATCGAGTCCGCCCTCATTCACCTCGATGCTCCATCTTTATTGAGATGCATGCGAGTGAGTTATTCTCGGTCGTGCCTTTCAGCCGTAGTGAACGTCATCCTCAATAGGTCTGCAAATTGTTTCACTCCGTCATTCAAGGAAACATCCAGCTGGTCTACAAGATCGAATTGTTTGCATCCTGCATGGATGACAATGAACGTTCCTCCATGGACACTCTCACACGACTCAACACACTACGAGAGTATAATCGAGCTTGGAATAACATGGACTGGACGTCATCTGGGACTATTACCATGTCTGCTGGCCATTGCTGGGAATTTGCAGGCGGCATTCTTGCGCAATCGACTCAAGCCAACGAAATCACCTTCGTCCAACTACCATGCAACCTCAAGGGGATCGAAGGAAAGATATGGACAGTCCCGTTTGACTTTCCAATCCGTGACTTCACATTCGACAACTCTCAGGATCTTATCGTCTTGATAGAAGATCACCCTTGGGGCATCGTGTAAGTGCCACTTCCAATGTTATCCGTACGGTTTAATGACACCTCCGGCCTAGCCCGATTTGGACATGCAAGCTTCACTTACAAACCCTTTCCGGCGAAAAACATCCCTCCGCCGCTACGGGGCTGATCACACATAGGTTATCTACATCACATACCCATTTTTCTTTCTCGATACAGATTTGTGGCAATCGCCTTGGCTTCCTTTGTTATCATACTTTCGGTCCAGAACCTCTAGGTTCGTTCTTCGTCTGGAACTGGCACACAGGACATCAGGAAGTTGTCAGTAAATCGCTCTTGTGCTTGGTTATCTCGTTTCTAATTCTTTTCGAACTTTAGTACATCCAATCTTCAACTTTTAAATCCTTTGCCTTCATGACAGAGGACATGATTCTGGCAGCAAACCTTAGCAACGACAAGAGCCCCACTCTGCAAGTGATGAGGATTGCATCATCCGTGAATCCTAGTCATGCATTGGAGAACGTGACGTACGAATGCGAACTGCAGTATCCTCGACTCCAAGGATGCGTAGAACACATCTCGATTCGATCGGACCCTTCACCGACATGGAGGCCCCCTCCCAGCTCACAAGTTCCCTTCTATAGTTCTCGGAGTGATTTCATCTTCACGATTTCCCTTCGTGTCTTCGTGAACAACTCTCATGAGACCACGGTCTTGTTTGTACCGCTATCCACGTTACTTTCGGAAGTAGAGCGTTCACGTCACGTATCACGCCGCACTGTCCCATGGGATACCTGGGGTCCGGATGGCACCTATATGATCTGTAAGGTGCCATCGAAAATATGGGTTTGTTACACCTACGGCATGAAGTACATCCAAGGTCTCAGGTGGAAAAACGGTCACGCGGCGCAAGTGTACGACTTTAATCCCTACTCGACGCAGAAGCATGTCAAAACGACGGCCAATTCCGCACTACCATGGAAACGTCTTGCGGCTCGATCGAAACTAGGTTCTCGGAGCAAAACCTTTGACGATGACGAAGAAGTCGTGACAATGTTACCTGGGCGTGTCGCTAATGTCGAACTCACATGTTCGGAGGACGGTTTGGAAGCTCCCATGATCGGAGAGGATCACATTCTGATAGTGCAGGTGAGATCTCAATTGCTACTGGAAGTTGTTGTGTTGAGCTTTATCGCCAACTTTTTTTTTGTCGTTACTAGCCACAATCTCTCATGTACAGCTACATGGGTCTGTGACATGGCGGATGAATGGTGTGATCAAGAGCCGGACATTGAGGTCTAAGATGTATGGACTTTTGTAAGCTTGAATTGTATTGAATAGTGCAAGAAAACGATGATTTGGATGCGAAACTATCTATACGAAAGAGAGAATCTACACTTGCACGCCCAGCGTGGCTTCTCCAGCTCCGGTATACCCAACTCCACGCAAGTTCCAAGGACACGTCAACGACTGCACGCGGTCTGCAGAGTCCTTGGCACGACTGAGTACCTCCACCGTCACAATCTGCTTTTCTTCTCCTGCCAGGTCATGTAATAGGTCCTTGACGTGTTCCTCGTCCAACATGAGATCGACGACGGCTTCCCATATCGTCCAGCTCCACCACCCGTCTTGATACACGATTTCGCACGGATGCCAGGAGGCACCACCGTTCACGCTCGCGTCGACACACTGGATGGGACGATCCGAATAAGCGTACCCGCGCACCTTCAACCTGAACGCGTCCAATGGACAGGAGGCATCCTGCTGTACCAGCCGTTCGACGCTCGTCACGACCGAGTTGCAGTCCAATTGCTGCATCGAAGGGACCCTGGACCACCAGTCCTGTGATCGGGCCATCTCTACACTCGTCACCTAAAAGCATTAAAAAAAAGGGTCAGAACCCCAAACACGACGTCTCGTACTACGCACACATTCGGGCAACTTCTTATAGTCCGTCTGTTGAAAAAAGTTGGACGACTCCGTTCTCGAGACAGTGATTCGATCGACCCATTTCACCCATCGCATGCCATAGCACCCCGGAACCACCACGCGCAACGGGAAACCGTGTCCAGGGGCCAAGAGCGAGCCGTTCATCTGCCCGACGGATGGGGTTACTTACTCGGCTACGTACCGACGACCGGATCCGAACCGAACATATACAGTACGTACCTCGTACGCGAGCAACACGTCGCCGTCCTCGCTCATCGCTTTCTCCAGCGAAATCGAACCGCCATACCACTCGGCCTTATCGCACGGTGCGACATGGGAAGCAAAGTGCACGTAGAGTCCCTTCCACGACGCGCTGTCGTCCTCGGAGATGCCCGCGCGGCGGAGGATCTCTCGTAGGGGTGCACCCGTCCAGCGGACGTTGGCGGCCGTTCCCTCGGACCAGCTGACGCCTTCCACTCGCTTCCCTGTCTTCTGGGCCATCTTGGCTCTGCGATTCCCTGCGCACTGGTGTCATGACCCACGTCAGCTCTGAAGGTCGCGTTGGTGGAGAGTGGAGGGATGCGTACGACGAGGACGGCAGTAACCTCTTTGGGCACGAAGTCGTTGCGCACTTGGTTCAACGTGAGTTGGAGTGGTTGGATGCCGTCTATTCCGTCGCCGTCGACATGAACGGTATGGTGATCCGTCTTTGATCGGAGATCAACAATGGCGGCTATAGAGAGAATCGTCGTTGAGTATATGTCGGTAGTGAGCCGTAGCGAGAGAAGGCAGACGGACGAATGAATGAGACAGCAACATACAGTGGTTACGTGCATAGATTAAATGCGACGGTGTGATGGCATGGCTAGCAAGCTCTTTGAGAGATCTTGGCTCGGCATTGTGAGGGTGTTCTTGCAGTACGCGCAGGGAATCTGTGATGCCCATTGAAGTGACAAACAAAAGGGCTGGTCTTACGCACTTTACAATAAGATTTATAGCACCTTCAAGTGGAAGAAGCGACGAGAAGAGCTGTCATGAAACAGGGATCACGGGTCAAGGGTTGGCCTTACGCACGTCAAGATTTATAGCATGTTCAAACGGAACATATCAAAGATCCGGAAGGTCAAGTTACGAGTTTGGATTGGCATGATTACATGAATGGTTTGCTAAATGGCAGGACACCCCGTCCCGCTGCCTCTAGTTACAGTATGTCCGTAATCATTCGTCCGCTTCGCCGGCGACGATAACGTCGTCTGAGAGAAGTAAGTTTTCATCTCGGCCGATGCCAATAAATGGTACCACTTACCGATCTTGAGGACTGCCCTCACCAGCTGTAACAAAGTTTAAACGGGGCTCAGGAATTCGCGCGTAATTAGTACGTACCTGCGTCGCAAGTAAATATTGCTGTCGTTTCGAGATCAATGGATCGTATACAAATTGCTTCTTCATGTCTACACGCCAAGTAAGACATGTCAAGACATGAGCAGGTCAGATGAAGCCGTACCGTTCTCATCTTGGCCAGTACAATCGATTCCCAGACGGGAGTTGTTTTCCGTCACTTGTCTGCTCTTGACCTGAGCAAGGGTCTCGATTGGCGAGAGACCGCTGTTCTCCGCAAGGGCAAGTGGAACGGCATCCAAAGCGGCGGCAAAGGAGCGCATTGCATATTGCTCTATTGAGGGGATCTGGATATCCAAGGTCAGTCGCCGAAATCCCCACCAGACGATATGACCTACCTCGTCCGCGGCCTTTGCCACGGCAATAGAACAGCTGATGTCCGCGGCACCTCCACCATAGACCACTCTGTTGTCAACGACGAGATTTCGAACTGCGCATATAGCGTCGTGCAATGCCCGTTTTGCTTCATCCACAATCTGAACAAAAGATGAATAGTACGCAATGCTTGCAATGGAACCCTCATACCATCTTGTTCGATCCACGCACAAAGATGGTGACAGCACGAGAGTTGGCACACTCTTCGATGACGAGCATCTTATCCCGCGTCGTACCAAAGGTGATTTCGCGTACGATGCCCGCTCTACCCAGTTTATCTGCTGTGAGTTCCTCGAATCTGGGTACGATTCGGCCTTGGGTCGCTATAGCGATTAGCTGCGGAGCGCGTTACAACTCGGGTGTGGGTGAGTGGATATGAAGGGATCTTACTTCGATTTCTGGTCCGCCTACCCACCGCACTGCTGGCAACTCATTTTGCATCAGGAGATGGTTGGCTTCGTCATCAAAGCCCCACTGGCATATGACCAAGTTTGCACCCGTGTCTTTTACCATTTTAATCATGTCTTCAAACTTTTCCTTTTCGTAGTCCCGAAGCCTCTTGAATTCTTCGACGCTGGTGATGTCCAGTTTGTGCTTGGTCTTTGGACGCGGAGGCTCAAATGGACAAGTGAGGATGGCAAGACGGGAATCTTTGACGAAAGAAGGCATTTGGGGATGCGACATGTCCTTGTCAATGAGGACGCCCTTGATGAGGGTGGTGTCGGCAAGAGAGCCACCGACTTTTCCGTCCACCTTGATGAGGTCAAAGGGGACATCGCGACGTTCGAGGTCTGCAACGGTGAGCACGGCATCGACGGCAATCTGAGCAAACTGCCTGATCTCTTTCGAGACACTGTCGAGCAAATGTAAGCAACGAACATTAAAAGCGTAAGAGACACCTACATTTTGCTACCTAGACTGGTCATGGCTGTCTTGACCAGATTTTCCTTGTTTTGGGACGAGAACTCGACGCGATCTGAGATGCGATCGAGCTGTTC